>JAXQQM020064807.1:0-24487 GCA_034641835.2 Pinus albicaulis | reverse complement strand
CAGGTAGAGGAACTCAATTTCCAATCCCCTTTCCAAGGAGGCCACGCACCTATTGACTGCTCACATGGAGGTACAAGAGCAGAATGAGCATGCATATTATCAGTACTTTCAGAGACCATTTGCTCCTATTCACAGGAGGGGGGATGGACCCCATTAGAGACAACAACTGTTTTTATTTTTTTTCTGTTTTGATTATAGTTTTTTGTATCTATATCCATCAGACTCCTTGTGGAGAGCTATAGTGTTTTATAGTATGTATATATGCGACACATAGCGGATGTATTTATATTTTCCTTCTAATCTCAGTTATCTATATTTCAACTACATGCTGATCTGCATTTGCACTTTGCATATACAACATGTAACTTTTATTTTCATTAATAAAAGCTAAGATTTTTCCTGGGGAAAAAATATAGTCAACTTATATTATTGAAGGTTAAAGGTGCACTCACAAAGTAAATTGAGTCATTCCACCAATATTCCACCAAGTTTATGGGTACATGTGAGTGTATTCCCAAATTTTAAGGAAACTGAGAGGGGATTGGGCCTGTCTATGTATGTATACTCCCATATTTTAAGGAAGCAAAGAGGGGATTGGCCATGTCTATGTATGTGTTTTATAAACATGCTTCAAATTCAAAACTAATAATGAAATACATTAATTCAAACATTATAAATGAGTCAATGAAATCGAAATAATAAAATATTGTATACATTGATTTAAGTCCATCATTATTTATTCGAAAATCTAATTAGTACCAAGAAAGGTAGTATATACTAACACAAAAATAGTAATGAGTGAAGTCATAGGAATCTAGAGACAATACCCAAAAGTTAAAGCTGAAAATAAACAATGGAAAATGAACCAATGTTATCATAATTTGACTAATCATTCAACCAATGGACCAAAAAATGGGAATTAAAAAGTATATATGCAAAAAAATCATAAATATTCAAATTTTGAAAAAAATGCACAAATATTAAACTAAAAAAAACTGTAAGAAATTTAAAATGTTGTTCTTAATTTTTTTGAGCATAGAAATACAATTTTAAACAATTATGAGTATTCCCTCATCTTGCTTATGTTCAATAAACTGTATATGATATTACCAAATATTAATCATCATTGCTTATTCTAAAATCTAATTAGTACCAAGAAAAATAGTATATACTAACACAGAAATAGTAATGAGTGAAGTCGTAGGCATCTATAGTCAATACCCAAAAGTTAAAGCTGAAAATAAAAAATGGAAAATTAACCAATGTTATCATAATTTGACTAATCATTCAACCAATGAACCCAAAAATGGGAATTAAAAAATATATATGCAAAAAAATCATAAATATTCAAATTTTGGAAAAAAATGCACAAATATTAAACTAAAAAAAACTATAAGAATTTTAAAATGTTGTTCTTAATTTTTTTAAGCATAGAAATACAATTTTCAAGAATTATGAGTATTCCCTCATCTTGCTTAGGTTCAATAAACCATATATGATATTACCAAATATTAATCATCATTGCTTATTCTAAAATCTAATTAGTACCAAGCAAAATAGTATATACTAACACAAAAATAGTAATGAGTGAAGTCATATGCATCTAGAGTCAATACCCAAAAGTTAAAGTTGAAAATAAACAATGGAAAATGAACCAATGTTATCATAATTTGACTAATCATTCAACCAATGGACCCAAAAATGGGAATTAAAAAAATATATATGCAAACAAAATCATAATTATTCAAATTTTGAAAAAAAAAAATGCTCAAATATTAAACTAAAAAAAACTATAAGAATTTTAAAATACTATTCTTAATTTTTTTGAGCATAGAAATACAATTTTAAAGAATTCTAAGTATTCCCTCATCTTGCTTACATTCAATAAACCATATATGATATTACCAAATATTAATCATAATTAATTATTCTAAAATCTAATTAGTACCAAGAAAAATAGTATATACTAACACAAAAATAGTAATGAGTGAAGTCATAGGCATCTAGAGGCAATGCCCAAAAGTTAAAGCTGAAAATAAACAATGGAAAATGAACCAATGTTATCATAATTTGACTAATCATTCAACCAATGGACCCAAAAATGGGAATTAAAAAATATATGCAAAAAAAATCATAAATATTCAAATTTTGAAAAAATGCACAAATATTAAACTAAAAAAACTATAAGAATTTTAAAATGTTATTCTGAATTTTTTTGTCCATAAAAATACAATTTTAAAGAATTCTGAGTATAATATATGTTTTTCTAGTTGTTTAAAAATTAAAATAAATGAAAATAATTAATATATAAATTATTAATTATAGTTGATTTTTTAAGAGGATTCTGAAAGAGAATACGGTGGAGAGCAAAGGCTAAGCAGCTGAGCTAGGTCATGGAAACTTAGGGTTTCCTTCGCCCCTGTGACGGGTTCCGACAGTGCCCCTGATGTCTTCCCACGGTGTTGAACGCTACGTGACCCATAGTCCAGAGAACACAAACAACATGTGGTTCTTGAAGGGGGGTTAGGCATGACCCCCCAACAACCGCACCCCGCCCCCAACCCCCCCCCCCAAACCCCCCCCCCCCCCCCCCCCCCCCCCGCCCCCCCCCCCCCCCCCCCCCCGTTGGAAGTTATTCTATTGTCAATGACATCGTGTGTACTGAATTTGGGCCTCTCAATGAAACTACAGGAATCTTTGAACCTGCAGTAACCCCTGAAACTGAGTCAGAAGAGGAAAAGGACAAAAATGGGCATACAAAAGCTTGTGCCTCCACCTGCATTCATATTGCTACCAATAGGTCTAGAATCTATCTTCCTACCCACCGTATCAATGGGAGAATATAATTAATGAAATTCCATGCCCTCATTGAGAAGTTCATCAGCTTCTAGCCCATTGAGAAAGCTCTCCACGGTTGGATCACCTCCAAATGGAAGCCCAAAGGACAAATCTCGCTCCAACTTGGGCCCAAGGAATTCTTCAACATCATATTCACCTGCATAGAGGACAAAAACCACATTATGGATGGAGGTCCCTATTTCTTTAATTCGGCAGGCCTCTATCTAAGGAAATGGATAGAGAGATTCAACCCCGATTTTAACTAGGCTCCTACTTGGATTAGGCTGTACTCCCTCCCCCAAGACTATTGGGATGAGCTATCCCTCAAAGAGTTCGGCAGACACCTTGGAGAATTCATCAAAATCTCCTAGGAAACCAAACTCAATCGTTACACAACCTATGCTAGAATCTGCGTCTACATGCATCTGGCCAAAGCTCTCCCAGACTCGGTAAGTCTTTTTCATGATGATTTTGATTGGGTTCAATCGATCAATTATGAACATGTGCCATTCCGCTGCCTCAAATACCATGAACACGGGCATCTCCTTCGGGATTGTCCCCTCAACCAACCCCAAAAATATTTCCCATCCTCTGACAACACTAATCCTGATAGCTTTACCAAAGTCTCCAACCACAAAAGGCATGCTCAAAAACCCGCTTCAGCCCCAAAATCCTCTAAACCATCCACGAGAAATAGTTTGACATTCTAGCCAGTCAAACAATGATGGAAGGTAGCCCCTCTTCCACCCCTTAACCAACCCCACCCATCATCACTCCCCTCCCCAATCCCTCTCATTCCCACTCATCACCCCTGAATCCCTCCACCTCGTCCTTGAAAAATGATGACTGATCCAAATCTCAGCCTAGTAACAATCCCATCAAAGACAAGGTCAAGGAGAAAGAGGTCAAGCAAAGAGAGAAAACAACTATTCAGATCCAAGAGCAATCATCCCACATGGAGGAAGATACTCAATCAAACCAAACTCAGTAGAATAATCATGGAAAACCTACAGATCTGGACCAACCCACCCATATGAACGAAGAACTGGAAAGCATAGATTTTGGTGACCTTAACATTCTTGCAATGGAAATAGCCTGAAAAAATCGTGACTATCATGTGATCCGAGCTTGGTATATTGATTGCCTAGCGGAAGTTCTCTCCAGAGCACAACAACTTCCATCCCTAAGCATACATGGAGGGACGTTCCCTCCTGGCTCTTCAAACATCCTAAGAGAATCAAGGAAAAGAGGTCGACGTATAAATATTCAGTGCCTCATCCTGCTCGGAATCTAATTATTTGAATCGAGACATTATCCTAAGCTTACCAAGTTCTATAAGGTCATCCCTCATAGTTCTCAATGACGAAGCTCATATCTTGGAACATTCGAGGGCTCAATAGCCCCTCAAAGCACTGAATGATAAAAAATAGAATCAAACAGGAAAACCCATCCACCTTCTTCATGCAAGAAACAAAATGTACTAGCACTACTCTAATCTCGATTATATCTAGGCTTTGGCCCGGATGTCATTCACTAGTGGTTGATGCCACTGGGGCCTTTGAAGGCCTAGCCATAGCTTGGAATCCCCTTTTCATCTCCCTAAACGACCTCCATGCCTCACGCAACTTCATTCAAGCCCATTTTCATCTAATCGGTACCAACATCCATGGCCATCTCACCAATGTTTATTGCCCCCAACCCATTGCCTAGAAAATCGAAATCTTGAACTCCATTGATCTCCTCAACTCTCAGCGATCTCACCCACTCTAGATTCTGGGAGGTGACTTTAACATGATCACCAATCTGGATGAAAAGAAAGGGAGTAGATCCAGACTCAATGTAGACAACCTCAGATTCACGGACTTCATTCATCAAAATCAGTTGACCAACCTGCCAACCTCAAATGGCCTCCACACCTAGAATAACCGTCGTAGAGGAGCTTAGCAGATTTCCCTGAGATTGGATCGTTTCCTCATCACAGATAACTCAATCCATCTAGGAGGAGACATATTCTCCATCATCCTTCCATCTTTAGGCTCTGATCACTGGCCCGTACAACTACAATGGTCTCGCCCGAGATAAATTAGTAATAATCGATTTCGTTTTGAGAAATTCTAGATCTCACACCCCAGTTTCAAAGAAATGGTCAATTTCTAATGGACCAGTATCACCCCCTGGAGGGCTCTAAAATGTACCAATTTCAACAAAAACTAAAGATCCTGAAAAATCACCTGAAGCACTAGAACTAGACATCTTTTGGCAACATTTTCAAAATTCAAAGGGACTTGGAAATCCAAATGGCCCATCTTCAAAAACTCATCATCCACAAAGGGTGCACTGAGGAATGAGCCCTTCAGGAACAAGATCTAATGGGTCGTTTAGAAGACCGAATACTTTAAGAAGAAACCCTATGGAAGAAAAAATCCAGAATTCGGTGGCTCGGAGAAGGGGAAGAAAACACATTAGGGGAATTTTGAGGTCTAAAATGGGCCTCATAAGAAAAATGTACAACAAAAATAAACTTTATAACAACCAATAGGATTCAAGATGATGATGTCAACCATGGGGGATGATTTACCATTTTCTAAATAAAAGGGTAAAAATATTAAAAAATAATAAAATAATAAAACTACTTTTTCAACTCGTATTTTCAACTTATCTCCCAAAATTTTTACTCAAATTTCAAGTGGGAGTACTCGTTGGATGAAAAATTTAATTCCTCATCCAAAGAGTACCCATGTTGCATACTTTTGATGAACTCTACTACACGAAAAATGAGAAATACATAAAAAACGTGATTGTAATCACATTTTTTTATGTATTTCTCATTTTTCGTGTAGTAGGACCCATCAAAAGTATGCAACATGGGTCCTCCTTGTATGAGGAATTAAATTTCGCATCCAACGAGTACTCCCACTCGAAATTTGAGTAAAAACTTTGTGAGATAAGTTGAAAATATCAGTTGAAAAAGTAGTTTTTTCATTTTTCCCTCTAAAATTTGATGATGTCATCAAATCTTATTTGATTTTTTCCACTATTATTTTATAATCTCCTTAGGAGGCCCATTTTAGACCTCAAAATTCCCCTAATGCCAAGTTCTTTCATTGCTCCACCATTCAGAGAAGAATTATCATTCATATTTTCATCCTAAAAAATGATCAAGGAGTTAACTTAGAAGCTCATGAAGACATTGAGAAAGAACTCCTGAGCTACTTCAAGGAAACTCTCATAGAACCAAACGTGAAGCGTCAACCTACTATCATCAAATTCACTTTTCACATCCCCAATCTCATTACAGAGGAACATAACCAAATGTTATTGAGACTGGTCCTGCTGCAGGAAGTTGATCAGGCCATGTTGCAGCTCAAGGACATTAAGGCACCTAGTATGGATGGTTTCACATCCAATTTATTTCATTTATTCTGGGAGAACATCAAGTTGGAAGTTTGGGAATTGGTTGAGGAATCTCGCTGCATGCATTGGGTCCTCCCTGCACTGAATGCCACCTTCCTCACTCTCATCCTTAAAGAGGAGCATGCTTCCACCCCCAACTAACACAGACCAATTATGCTTTTCAATTTCATATAAAAACTCATCTCCAAAGTGATCGCCAACAGGATCAAACCCCTTCTACAACTGCTGATATCTCTTGAAAAAATAGGCTATATGGAGGGACACAAAATTTTGGACGACATCATCCTCACACATGAAGTCACTCACTCTTTGAAAGCTGAGAAAATACCAGGTATGCTCCTCAAAATTGATCTCTCAAAAGCTTTTGATAAACTCAGCTGGAATTATGTCCAACAGATGTTATTGGCATTTGGATTTAGTCCAACATGGGTCAGATGGATCATGAGCCTTATCTCCTCCCCCTTCTTATCTATTTTTCTC
Organism: Pinus albicaulis; assembly: GCA_034641835.2. Lineage (NCBI taxonomy): Eukaryota > Viridiplantae > Streptophyta > Pinopsida > Pinales > Pinaceae > Pinus > Pinus albicaulis. The sequence goes on along the minus strand of JAXQQM020064807.1, from coordinate 17,755 downwards.
AATGGCTCTTCCTTCCCCCCCCCCCACTTCTCTCCCTCTAGAGGTATTCATCAAGGCGATCCCTTATCTCCCTTCATCTTCATTCTCATGGCAAAAATATTAGGGAGGTTTATCTGCCAAGCCATCAATTCCAACTCCCTCAAAGGTTTGGAAATCCACCGCAATCCCCCCATCTCTCACCACCAATTTGTAGATTATAATATGATGATTGTCCATCCATTTGTTCAAGAAGCTCGCTCCTTTAAATCCATTCTTTATTTCTTTTCTGATGTCGTAGGAACCACCATCAACACCGAGAAATCTCATATTTTCTTCTTCAACACCCCTTCCATAACCCAACATAATATTTCTAGGATCCTAGGCTTCTCCACTTCCTCTCTTCCCTCTAAGTACCTTGGAGCCCCCCCTCATTGACTCAGTCATCAAGCACTCTTCCTGGTAGGAAATTCTAAACAAATTAGAAGTTAATCTCTCCCTGTGGACTCACCGCGCCCTCAACATTGTTGGGCATCTCGTCCTGATCAAATATGTTCTCCAGTCCATGACCCTATACTTATTCTCAGTTCTAGCAGCCCCCAAATTGGCTCTTAATTCAATCTGTAATTTGAAAAGAAACTTTATTTGGGGTAGAAAAAAGGGTAACAGGAAATGGGCTCTTGTAAAATGGGTAGAGGTCTGTGTACCCAAAAGCTCTGGAGGTCTTGGGCTTAGAGATCATAGTCATATCACTGTTGTTATGGGAGCACAAATTTAGTGGAAATGGGTCTCCAACCAAGCTTCTCCCTCGGCTCAGTTATTGATTTCCAAATATGCAGGTAACAGGCCTCCCTAGGATCTAATTCGATTCAACTCAGAAGAGGTTGGTTCCCTCATCTGGAAAGTAGCTAAGTAGCACATATCTATCATTCAAGAGCACAACTTTTGGGAAGTTTTCTTAGGTTCGTATGCTCTGCTATGGGAGAACTCGTGGCAAAAACTTCCCAAACTTTCCACCCTATTTCAAACACCATAATGGCAATCCATCCTCTTGAAAGGGAGAATAATTAAATCAAACACTTTTGTACCACCACTCTCAGCTCTGGCTACCGTCAATGGCTTCCTGCTAAGCGATGGTAAGATAATTGGCACCAAGAATATTATGAGGATATCAATAAGGAGCTTCACAAAAGAAAATTTTGATTCATGGAAGGAAAGGACATCCTAATATGGGGATACTCCACACAAAGCACCTTTAGCACCAAAGAATATTACCATTTTCTCCTCCCCAATGTTCAGTCTCCCGAAGATGCTATCTAAGCTCATATCTAGAATCCATGAATTTTTCCTAAAATCTCCATATTCTTATGGCTACTCTGTAAACGATGTATTTTAATTTGCGACAATCTTCTGAAAAAGGGCTTCATAGGCCCTTCTCGATGTCCGAATTTCCAAAACTCAGAGGAAACCATTGAGCATCTCTTGGACTCCTGCCCCCTGGAAAAATCTCTCTCAGACAATATCGCTATTCTCTACAAAATAACTGAAAAGCGAAAATGGGACATCCTTAGCTCCATTCGAGACTGGTAGACCTCCCCTTTCAGCAACACTCTTCTCAACTCTCTTTGGTATATACTCTCGGGGCTCCTCCTTTGGACGATATGGAAAGAAGAAACAGGCACATCTTCAAGGATCAAACCACTCCTCAAGGGATCCTTTGGACCAATTTATGCAGCAATATTAAGGAAACTCTAGCTCTGCATCACTCGAAGGACACTAATTTCCCCTCTCAACCCCCTGAAAGCATCATTTGGGCCAATTGGAACCTCTCCATCCCCTCCCATTTGGTCGATGATCGCCCTTCAAACCACTCTCCTAGCTCTCCGCATTCTTGGAGCCCTCTGTTGCAAGGCCTCTTCAAGATTAACTTTGATGGTGCCTCCAAAGGAAATCCAGGGGATGCAGGCTTCGGGGGTATCATAAGAAATTATGAGGGAGAGCCCTTATTGATTTATCTTGGTTCCATACGGTGGGACACCAAAAACACTGCTAAATTGGAAGGCCTCATGCAAGGTCTCTTTCTGGCCCAAGATAGCAACGTTTCCCTCTTGAAATTGAAGGAGATTATCAAGTCATCATCAACATTTCTCATCGTCTCCTCCTTGGCTCCTCTGCCTCCATACTCTCCAAGAGTTGGAGACTCACTACCAGCTTTGAAATCCTTGAGCAATGGTTGCACATCCACAAAGCTATCTCCTTCAAACATATTCGCAGATTAGCCAATGCAATTGCAGATATCCTAGCCAATAAGGGAGTTGATCAAAGTGCTCCTCTTCTTTCAGGGAGGCTCCATAGTTTTGATGATGAAGCACTTCACATAGAATGCACCCAATTGGTGCTCAAATATGCTCAGTCACCAGATGCGGGTGATCTTAAGTTATCCAACCACCAGTGACCTGGCCTCGTCGACGTCGGGAAGTCATCCTCGTCACAAGGAGGCACATGGCCTCGGCATGATGATTAAATTCTAGGGTGTGGGTAATATTTACTCCACCACCTTTGAATTGACTGTTGCATCCTCTATGCACCTGGTTAGCATTTACGTCGTCCTCTCCACATTCACTCCTTCATCTATGCCTTTACTCCTCCCGGAGCCATATATGGACAATGAAGTTGTATCTTTGACATTCTCCTTTGGCCTATCTTTCATTCTCAGTTTCGGTTATCTATCCTCATGCGTCTTTGATGATCCTATCGAGACCCTGCATCATCCCTTAGCCAGAACGACTCTCTATCGCGCAAACTATCCTCCGCCACGTCCTTCACATTCGTGCAGCTCTGCTACAACATTGACTCGTCACCACATTTGACAGTGCTGCAGAGGTGGTTACCACGACCTCTCTTCCCATCCTCCCATTCACGCCATGGATGGTAGAATTGTGGACTTGTCCCTAAACCTAGTTGCGCTTGAGGTCTTGGATCCCCATAGTCTCTCTGCTCACCTGTCCATGCACCTTCATGAAGCTTTTGCTAAGCCCTCTAGCTCTCGCTCCAGGAAATGTATGCGTAAATCTACCATTTCCCCTGCCTCCCTTAATCTTCCACACAAAATGGTGGCTTTGCCAGTTAAGATAGCCAAGGACACCTCAAACAATGATGGTAGTTGTAGCTCTGATGAAGATAGAAATGACTCTGAGACAGGTGCCCACTTGACCTCATATCCAACGTTGGATGCTCAGTTGTCCAAGGTCGAGGACGATGTCTCCGAGTACAGGTGTCGCATCGAGGAGGAGCCACCTCAACCGTCGTTGCGGGATGACAAGAAGCTGCCAAATTAACCTATTTTTTTCCACTTGTCTCTTCTCTTTGTTATGGTCTAGTTATGGTTTAGTTCTTTTGACTTTTTTTACGCACTGCAAAATGATGTTTAAAGTTGGTTTCCCTATAAGGGCGACATTTTATCTGATACATGGATAGGTTTCATGGGCTGCCTTCTCCTTCTGGGGCAGCCTCTATTTTGAAATTTTGAACTTGTTATTTCCCGCTGGAATGGATAACAAGCAATTCTAAAGGATGACGAATGTATATCTATTATTTGTATTTTATAGTAGAAGTAGCCATATTTAAAAAAAAAAGTAGTTAATGTTTTAACTAAATAATATATATATATATATATATATATATATATATATATATCTATATATATATATATATATATATATATATATATATATAATTTAAAAAATATAAGACCTTTTGTTAATTATGTGACTCATAATATTTATTACAAATTTTATTAAAGTGATTATTAATAAAATAAATATGCCAACTATATATGTAATTATTTTGGAAATTATAAATTATTATTATTTATGTAGGTTAAAATTGTTTTTTTAATATTTAAATATTTTTTCTAATATTTTTAAATGATCAAAAAAATATTATAAAATAATGATTAAAGATAATTATTATTTTTTTAATAAATGACACAAATTTATTATTATTAAAAAATAACATGAAACATTTTCTAAGTAAAATAAAATACTTTCATAAAAACAAAAGTTAGTATACATTTTTTTGTTAGTTTTAATTAAAAAAATTACAAAACATCAATAATCCAATTCTCATTGTGATTAATTTTTTATATTACAACTTAGTACGAAGGATCACTTGGTATGTTTATGATATTACAACGCAATAACGAGATGTGATAATGTAACTTTAAAAAAAGACGAAGGGAGGATTTCTTGCGCGCAATGGCTAGGGTTTCTGCGTTCAAGCTATGGGTTGTCGCCTCTCCACAGCAGCCGCCATTCAACTCAGCCATATTCGGAACCTTGGCTCTTTCGTTACAGTGGCAACATACTCTTGATGCACGGGGTTTGTTTCACGGTCTCTCAAACCCCAATGAAATATTTTTTTCAGCATCAGACCTCAAAGCAATTCGCAGCACCTTACAGCATTTGACAGTCACTACCGCCATAGCTCTATGGCTGCCTAACTGCGCCAAGGCACGATGGTGCGATCTGGCTTTCACCTTCTTTAACTGCCGGCTCATTTTTTTCTACGCCTCTGCCCGTCGATTCCCTCCCCTGGCTACTTCTGCACTTTGCTTCCACATGCAGCGGTAGTATCGCCGGAACTAGAGCTAGCGCTGAAACCCTGCGAACTCACTGAATCAACTTTGATTCCTAACTCTGGTAACCGGGATCCTTCTCATCTCCAGCAAATGACTTTTCAGATTCAAATAATTCTTCTGACGGGCAAAACCCTGCTCCTGGGGGTCCAACCCTCTCTTACAGTTAGCCATCTCTCAAAGATCCTCGAGCAGAGGCTGGGGATCCCTTCCTCACTTTTGCGGCTTCTCTACGCAGGTAAGCAGCTTGATAATAATCTTCCTCTTTCCTTTTACAATATTGGAAGAAATGCTACATTCATCCTATCACTTAGTCTAAGGGGAGGTGTCGTAGGGCAATCCTCTGCCTCCAAGGGTTTTTCCTATAAAGATGCGGTTCATGCACAACATGAAAAGAAGACTGCCCATCCTGCTGAGCCTCCCAAACCTTTCTTGGTGGAAAAAATGGAGGAAACCCCTGCCATTGAAATCACTCACCCATCTCTGGATGATCAATACCAGACATTTGCAGAAACAGCCATCATATGCAGATTTAATGGACTATGGTCCCGTACTGCCGATCTATACCAGTGGATCCACTCCAACTGGACCAACAACAGCAAAGTCTTCTTATGCTCGAAAGGCTTCTTTATTATCGTATTTGCCTTCAATGAAGATTACCAGAAAGCCTTAACAGGAGGCCCTTGGTTATGGGGATTAGCTGGACTTTTCCTCACCCCCTGGTTCCCAGAATTCGATCCCTCTACCGCTATTATCACCAAGCTCCCTATCTGGGTTAGACTTCCAAATCTTCCTGCGCATCTATAGCATTTTGCTGTCTTTCAAGCAATCGGGGACACATTAGGCTGCTTCCTGGCCACAGACACCTCAAGGGGGGAGAAAGGAATATATACCTTTGGCAGAATTTGCACGGAAATAGATATTAGCAAAGGGCTGCCAGATCAGATCATCCTTAAAGTTGGGGACTTCCATTGGACGCAAACCTTGGACTATGAGAACACAGCCTTCAGATGTTGCCATTGCCATTAGATGGGGCATCTCCAGAATGCATGTGCAACGTTCCTCAACAAAAAGAAGAATATCTATCGCAAGTCCAAATCCAAGAGCTGGAAACCTTGTGATAGACCCCCTATGGATGACTTAGAGACCTCTAGCTCTGATGAGGAGGACATTGAAGTGGAAGAGGAGCATACGGAGCATCCAAAGGACTCGCCCTCAGCTTGCCCGGAGGATCCTTCTGCGCCTCTGATCTCGCAGAAACGCTCGCATGAGACTTCTTCTTCCAATTCTGATAAGGAGACTTCTCCTTCAGCACAGAATAGTATGCAAGTAGTTTCGGTCCAACCAGATCAGAATGGTTGGGTCAAAGTCAGTAAAAAGAAAGGGAAAAAATGTCGATTGGGAGACTTTTCCCATGCTGGGTAGACTCCTTAGTCTAGCTAGTTCTTTTCTATTCTCTTTGTCATCTTTTTGCTTATGCCATGGTTGCTCTTTGGGACCGAGGTTGATTCTATATCATTTTTGGCTCCCTTGCTCTCTAGCTTCGCTTCTCTGCAAGCTCTGATTGTACCATACTTTTTTTTTCTCAATAGAATTAGTCTTATTCAGAAAAAAAAAAAAAAAAAAAAAAAAAAAAAGAAAAGAAAAGAAAAAGAAAGAAAGAAAGAAAAGAAATAAGGAAAAGAAGAAAGAAAAAAAAAAGAAAAGAAAGAAAAAGAAAAAAAGAAAGAAAGAAAGAAAGAAAGATAATGTAACTTTAAAAATATATAAAGTAATTAATTGTAAAAAATTCTTATATTTCCACTTTTAATTGAGAATTTATAATTTTTATACTTTTGAAAAATATTTCAATACAAGACTTCAATAAATTATTTAAATAGATTATTTAGATATCAATGTTAAATAAATTATTTTAATATCAACTTCATATATAGAGATAGTTGAACATAATAAAATATTGCAACTTCATATTTAGAGAGAGTAGGCTTTATGGACTAATATGTATCATTTAAAAAGTAATAATAATAACAATAAAAATAGAATTGAGTGGAGCCCATAAATAGAATATTTCAATATGCAACGTTAATTAATATACATGTATTTAAAAATATATTAATTAAAGGAAAAAACATATTTTAGTGTGGACAATGTGGTTTATAAATAAAACATTTCAATTATGATACCCATGTTAAGTAAAATATTTCAATGTGAACTATGTAAACATTTCTACATTTTAAGCTTTTTCAAATATATATTTTGGTTGTCAATTTTGCTTTGAATACAATAATTGCAATTTTACCTATGCTCAAAAGGATTTTCAAATGGTTGAATCTATCTAAATTCAAAAATGCTACATGGATTATATTTCTCTCACTGAAAACATTTTTCAAATTTTGAACTCTCAAAGAAATTTGCAGATTTGATTTCTTAGCACATCTTAAATATGTGCTTATGATAGATCTATACTGGTTATATATATATATATATATATATATATATATATATATATATATATAAACACTTTATAAATCTATAGTTAAAATAAATCTATATTAATTATATATATAACTAATATGAATCTATTTTAATGACATATTTATCAAGTATTTATAAAGATGAAATTTCTCATTTTTTTAAATTTTGAACTTTCAAAAAAAATTTACAAAATTTCTCTTAACACTTACTAAATTTCTTATTAACATGAATATATACTACTATTTAAAATATTCATAAACATCCTTTCTATATATAACCGTAAAATATTCATACAACATCCTTTCTATATATAACGGCGAATAACACATTATGAATGTCTAAAGCTAAAGCGCTGAATAATCCCCTCATTCATAATATCGATCAGGCTTCTTAAAACCAAAGGTAAACTTTACGTCTATCCATGACACACCAGTTTCGAGTGATTGATTGCGAGAATATTAAAGTAGAAATCGTGATTGATTGCGAGAATATTAATGTAAAAATCATATGAATTCATTGGTTGTGATAACATGTTCGTAGATTACGATGGTATTAGTTTCATTCATTAAAAAAGTATTTAGTTTATACTTTTATTTTATTTAAATGGTTTAAAATTCAATGGTAGGGTTTAATTTTAATGGTAGGTTTATTTCAAAATTAATTATTTTTTTATTGGTTTTTAATAAAATTAATTAATTTAAAGGTCTAGGATAGATGGTAATTTGGTAATTTGTTAAGCCATTTTTAGATGTTAAGTCATTAGATCAATTTATCATTCTATTGAGGAGTTGTCACTAATATAAAACTTTCCAAAAAAAAAAAAAAATTGATTAATTAAAAAAAAAAAAAAACATAATATTAAAAAAATTCATATAAAATGAATTATAATTCTTTTTAAATATGCAATATTGATAAGTCATTATATTAACCTTAAAAATTATATAAATAGATTAATAATAAAATAGTAATTAATTTAGTGTATTATGTAGCTATTCTAATATTATATTTTCATTGGAGATAATCCTAAAATGGATTTTATGGATCAACTTTATCTACGTTTCTCTCGGGAAGAATTATGCTCAAGAGTCTGATAGAATGATGAAAGTGAGTTCTCCATTCACACCATGGCATGGACACTATCGCACCCCTATACTCGTGGTCCTCTTTCAACCATCTATAGCGGGTGCGACACTAATACAATTTTTCTTTTTAACAATACTTAAGTGTATAGACTACGCCTTTATACAACACTTGGTCAATTTTCTTTAGGTGTTCATCAATATGCAATAGAAATAAACATAAACCATAAACATTAATTCACCATCAAAGTACACTCATACATACTATACTTGGGCGAGGAAACTCCTTTAATAATGAGTCTGTCCAATATCAATGCTTTTATAATAAAAAACACATGAATGAGTGATGCAGCTTCAAAAAATCTAAGCCTGCTTACTTTCTTTTCAAAATTTACAATTTTACAAATTTTCCTGCCCATAGTCATGCATAGGCTAACCCTTTTACACATTGTCGGGTCACATCATGCACAGGATGGCCATGTTGCATGACCAACAGGTCACTGCCTAAACATGATGACCTGTTACTCCCGGACTGGATGTTTTGGGTTACTTCTTGCACGAGTTGCGTGCACAAGCTGACCCCACCACACTATTCTTGCACACCGTAGGATGCAGTCGTAACTGCAGTTTACACAAATACTGTGGACTTGCGGGTTATGGGCACATAAACCCCTTTCTACACATTGGATTTAAATATATCGGAGTTTGTTTAACATACATACATGCGCAATCAACCAGTGATCACCTTAAACAGATCACACATACCCATATCACTTTACATATACACGGAACTGGATCTCGGCATCCCACATCTCGATAACCAATCACAACACATCGCAGTGTCTTGCCCGTAACTTTTAACTCTTCACCGAATACGATAAAGCACAAAATCTTGCGAAGTGCGGTATTATGCAGTGCTTCCACGTGGCTCTCCCTCATCGCATTGCATCCTTCAAATCTTACTGCATCGCAACCAATTTAACATATCTTGCAAACGCTTAATGGTATCCGCTAACATCTGCAAAATTTGAAAATGCGATTCATTGTCCAGCGTTGATCTCTTGCACGATCCAACAACACACATCTATCTTCGCAAACTCATCGCATCTTATATTGTTTGACTTGTGAGGTCATCGCGACCGTTCATCTTTCACCCTCAGATTTGTGATCTAATCACATCCATTCGCTCGTCCTCTACTCCTCCTCTATCCTTCCTGAGCTTCTTCTTGTCTTTAAGTGCACTGATCTCTCCTGAGCTTCTTCTTCGCCTCATCATCCCTTGATCTCTGCCATAGCTTTTTCTATGCAAAGTTCATAGGAACTTCGTCCTCTCGCTCAATATATCTATTCATTAACTTAAAATAACATGCATATATAATGATGACACAGGTACAGACAAAAACCAAATTAACCTTCTTTTTGTGTGATTAAATGCAACACTTGATTTCGACAAAGAAATAAAGCAAACAGGTTAAAACAGAGAGTCCGATCAAATTCCAAAACACTTGGAATTAATTAAAAAAGGAAATACACATAGTTAAGCCCTTAGATGGCTAGCTTTTACATTTGTTTCTACTCTTTGTTCACCCCTCTCTCGCACACCTATTTCCCTCTCATTCTCTCTTTCTCCCTATGCATGGCAGAAGTCCGCAATGGTGGATTTGGTGTGGATTTATGTCTTTCCAAAATCCCCATATGCTTGAGAAACTGTCATTCAGTTTCAAAACAGTTTATTCAACTAAAAACTTAACTAATCTTAATTTAATTATTCTTTTAATCTACAAATTACAATGGCTGTGTTAGCCCAAATTAACTTAACAAAATATTTTTAAAAATAAAGTCTTCAAATTATTTGGACTTCTAGTCCTCTTCCCTAGCCACAACATGTGACCAACTTGTCACATTGTTGGCTCTACCTTAATGCTCCTGCATCAGACTCCCAAGGTAGGAAAATTATGACCTCTCGGTCACATGCATCCAATTTCCATGCACATGGCTTCCAAACATTATATGAAAACTCTCCACTACCTTCATTTTGATAACATTTCAGTTCTGGTCTCAACTTACGAGGCTTCCATACTTTATGTTGCAATTTGCTATTGCATTCACTTATCACATCCTCTTCGATCAATGAATTGAAACAATTCATCTCTTTCTTCTGCTTGCTACACATTTTCCTAGAATGTTTCACCTTAAGCTTCCATAAATCCTCAAGTTCTCCATCAAAATTTGCACATCCACCTTTAAGTTATTGATTGCTTTCTCCTTCGGCAATATCCATCTTCTGTACTTGAGCTTCAATTTTACTTCCATACGTAGACTCCTTCAGCATTCCTCTTCCAACTTTGACAACTTTCACATTATTTATCATAATGCCAATCATAGCATTCCTCTTCCATACTAGTTTCACCTTCTATCTTAGCAATACTGTATTGCAAGAGATCAACTATCTTCTTTGTTTCATTTATCATTTCAGCTTTTAAACCATACTTCACAACTTCTTTTTCTTCACTGTCCCTTAAGACAATTTTATTTTCATCATCGCCATACCGCAGCAAGATAATTCTATCATCATTTTGAGACATCAAAGCCTCATTTCTCTCCATTTCATATTTCCCTATTTCTACACATAGATTGTTATCAGAATTAAGTAAAGTTTCCAACACTTCTACCCTACTATGTTTTCTTGAAAATTTAAGGTTTCTAGAAGCCTTCTCTTCAGATTTGTCATTGATGACATCTCCCTCTTTCTTATTCAGCTCTGATTTTACAATCTGAATACTCATTCTCTAGTTTTCTAGTCTCTCTTCCGAAATATTTATCTCATACCACTAACCTACAATCTCACTTGGAATTTCTGCCCCAAGCTCTTTACAATCTTCACCATCTTCTTCCTCTGCATCAGTTATCAACCAACTTCCCTTATCTTGGTTTTTTTCAAGTTTAACATCCTTTAGTAGTGGATGATCATCTACAACAACACTGAGTAGCTGCTCTTCTTTGACATCACCCTGCAATAACTGTCCAATATTTACAAGATCTTTCACAGCATTATTCAGCAACTGCTATTCCTCCTTCCTCGTAAGGTTATATGAACATTCTTCCATCTCTTGAAAAGACAGAATTTAGCTTCCCTATTTTTCTGTGACAATATGAGATAGTTGTCCTACTTCGGTATTTCCTGCATTCACACACATGAAATTAGTTTTAAAATGATGGGATTCTAAGATCCCTCCGGATGGTCTCACCATCAATTCTTTTTGAAAACTTTCATTGCCAATATACTCCATCAAATTCTTCTTGAATTTCATATCCACTTCATCAGTGTATCCAAGAAAACTATCTGCATCATATTCACATGGGCAGGCCTCTTTATGTTTCATCAATCCCTGCTCAAACTCAACTTTCTTGAGCTCTCTATCCTTCCTCAAAACTAGCGAACGTAGTCGTTGTTTATGTTGCAATGTCGACCATTTCATCACCCAACCATGATATTCATCTCCATTACTCTCTTGAATCAACTTCTCTAGTTGACTAAACCTTTCTTTGAATTCAACAAACTCTTTGTCACATTCCTTTTGACCTCTCTTTTGAATGTCCTTCAACTGAACATATTTCTTCATATAATTGTAGTCCTTATCTGTATTTCTCTTATGACTATGAATATTCATTGTCCTTCCTAATTTTTTGACAGTATCAAGACATTGTCTTTCATCTCCCATGCCTGAGAAATATTCTTGGCCACTGTTTATCATCTTCTCCCTTGTCTTTGTGACAGTTCCAAATGATTTTCTACCATAATTAGAGTTTATACAACCTACAAATGTACAATAATCATTTGTTTCAAAACCATAAGGATCCATAGCCTCTCCTGTTGTCTCAAACATTAGCTCTTTCAGCTGGTTGTCATCCTTCCAAGGATCCATGAAATCATCAGCTGGTCTCATGTATTCATCCTCATTACTACTATCACCAAGAATGGACCCTTTCCTCAACACGCATCCTATGTTGTAGCTTAGCTCCATTGAGTTCTTCTTCTAGCTGAATTCTTCTGTCAGATCTCAGCCTACTATGTAACTGACTCCACTTGACTCTTTTATTCCGAAGAACCCAACCATACCTTTGGTATCCCCTATACCCTTGTATGAATTCTCTCAACCCTTCTAGCTGCACTTTTATCTCAGCTAATTCTCTATCAAAATTATTCTTACTTGATCTTTCATAATCTGCCTTAGAACCTTTACTATGACTATCTGTAGCCATATTCTTCTTTCCTTTATGAACTCCTCTTTGTTCATCATGGACTACAAACATTCCATCTCTATAAGCTGACTCCATCAACCTGTCTGTAGATACCACACCAAGCTTTTCCATTCTTAGTCTTTTACTGGCATCTTTGCTGATTTCTTTCTTTTGATTGTGACTCCTCCTTGAGCCTTTTAGATAACCATTAGTGGTCGTCTCTTCTATGAACTCCATTTCTTCATCACTTGTTATGATCACTGCATATTCATGCTGCCCTCCATCTTCCATCACAATTGCTAATGGTTGTCCTTCTTCCTCCATACCTGTAATTTATTCAATAGACCTCTTGTTAGTATTATTATCATTTTCTTCAAAAAATAATCCATGTTCCAGTTCATATGCAAGAACTTTCCTTTCATTCTCTGCTGCTCTGAGTAGTGCTTCTTCTTCTTCTTGAGCATTCAACCTATTCTCCCTCTTCATTTGCATCCCATGCCACTTCAATTTCTTCCTCATAATCCATCCACACCTCTGCTCTTCATCACTCCTCTGTAGAAACTCCATCAATAGATAATTATGGGTTTTCATCTCAATTATTTCTCCCTTATTTTCTTGATAAGTCATCTTCTTCCATATGTCATTTTTCTTGGCATCTTCCTTCTTTACTTTGTGGTTGCCTCGTGAACCTCTACTATGACTTTCAATAGTCATCTTCTTGGGTTCTTTCACCCTCTATGAGCTATACTAGCCCCTGTAGTAACAATTCCTCATGCTACAATTTACCTCACCAAACTTCTGTTGTGCTTGGTCTTTTGGCAAGTACGAGTCCTCAATCTGGGACCTTAAGCACTCCTCTATGCTCCTTCTAGGCTCACCCTCACAAATCATCGGCCCTTGAGAACACTACTATCCTCTTATATTCCAACCTCAGCTGAAATACTAGGCTTTGACCACACTTATTTTTCCTCCTAAAAACCCTTGCTAGCTTCCTTCATCACTGCCCTTAAAGGTTGTGATTTTCTTAATGAGATGTTTTCACTCCTACTGCTACTTATTTTTGGTGCTACTATTTCATCCAGGCTGTTGTAGCTCTTATGTTTTTTCATAAGCCTTCAGTCCACAATCTTACATCTTAAGGTTCACTCGATTAGAATCAATGAGCAATCTTTCTCAACTTTGCTTAGTTCAAAGTCCTTCACACCGCCTCTCAAATCTTGTATGCTTTGATACCAATTGATGCATCCTTAACTGCAGTTTACATAAATACCGTGGAATTGTGGGTTATGGGTCACATAAACCCCTTTATACACAGTGGATTTAAACATATCGGAGTTTGTTTAACATACATACATGCGCAATCAAGTAGCGATCACCTTAAATATATCACACATACCCATATCACTTTACATATACGCAGAACCGGAGCTCTTAGGGTCCCACATCTCGATAACCAATCACAGCACATCGCAGTCTCTTGCCCGCAACTTTTAACTCTTTACCAAATATGATAAACCACAAAATCTTGCAAAGTGCACTATTGCGCAATGCTGGCACGTGGATCTCCCTCATCACATCATATCCTTCAAATATTACCGCATAGCAACCAATTTAACATTATATCTTGTGAACACTTAATTGTATCTCATAGGCCACCTATAATATTTTGTTATGTTCAAAAAGGTGGCTAAGATCTTTTGAGCTTCCAAGGAACAAATTTTATCACTAAAAATTGTTGGCTCTCGAAGTCTCTTTAAGGCCTCATGCCTTGTCCAAAATCCTCATTTGGTCCTTTTTTATACTGAAATCTACTGATTTCGTATAACAAACTCACACAAGAAAACCATCATTTTTTTCCCCTCTTTTTCTCCATATATTCTCTACTTTTCATGAGTTTCTCCCTCCATCCGTAAAAATCTTCCTGACATGGTTTGAAACTTCTTTTTGAACTGTGCCGAAACCCCCAAATCCATTGAAAACCTTGAAATTTTTCATAAAAAACAAAGTTTTATTGCTATGGACCTAAGCCCCTTTGGCTAAGTCCTAAACCACTTCCCCCCACATGCCCATGTGTTAAAAACCAAACGCCAAAGCTTTCGGCGCTAATCGCAAATATCCAAAGGGTGCATGACTTTGAACCATTACAAAGCTCATTTTCCTTTGTAAACCCAAAAACCCACTTTCCGAAAGTTCTAAGTTAAAACTTAAAACCATGTGCTGAATATAAATGGGTTGATTGAAAAGATCCGATCGCGCAATCGCAATCGGAAACAATACAAATGGGTTGATCGGAAAGACCAGGCTCAATGGCCCGATTGCGATTAGCCCTTGTCTTTATAACTCCCGGGCATATTACATTCCATGAAAAACCCCGGCCCCGCAATCGGGCGCCTTTTTCCTTTACCTATATATTTTCCGCCCAATCCGTTAAACTTGTTTTATTCGCAAAAAACTTTGGTTTTCATGTGTTTAAGGGTTTTTCCGCCGGTGCGTAGGTCGTAGCAATCCTGACCGTTGATCTAGTCCTTTGATCCAACGGCCTGCGCTCAATCGCATCGCAAACTTTCAATCGCATGCGTTTTTGTTTCGCCCCCGATCGCGACTCCCCCGATTGGTTTTCCACCGTTGATCTCATTCTTGAATCAACGGTTATCGATAAATCACATCGCAAACTCTCAATCGCATGCCTTCTTCTCTGTGCTCCGATTGCCGATCCCCGATTCAATCCCGACCGTTGATCTAATCCTTGATCCAACGGTCCGCGCAAAATCGCATCGCAATGTTTCACCCCCTTGCGATTACCTCCGATTCATTCCCTGCCGTCAATCTGATCCTCAGATCAACGGCCAACGCTCAATCGCAAAGGCTCAAATCGCAAAGTTTCAATCGCATGTTGTTTTGTGACCTCCCCGATTGCAATCCTCCGATTAAATCTGGGCCGTCCATTTCCCGCCTATCCAACGGTCTTTATTCCCTCCGATCGCAAGTCTTACCGCCATTTCAAAACCCGCCGATTCGTTTTTCGTCGTCGATCTGATCTGCAGATCAACGGCCAGCGCTTAATCACACTGGAAATTCAATCGCATCCCCTTTTCTGCCACCCCCGATTAGATCTGGACCGTCCACGTGTCCAGATCGGATGGTCCAAAACTGCTCCTCCTTATTCTTCTCCCACTATCCTTTTTTCCTTTCTATGCATATCTCCACCGTTGGTTGCCTTCATCCGACGGCTACGCTCCTCCCCCGCCATCCGAAGCAGTTTAAACCTATTTCCGCAGGATTTCTTAACTGTTTTTGTGTTTTGCAGGTGTTTTAATGGTTTTCCATTATAGAATGAAGGAAAGCCGAGGGATGGGAAAGACGTTTCCTGTGCCTTCGAGCTATCTAAAAGAAGCCATTCACGGGGCTCTATTCCATGTTTCATCAGTACTCTATGAGTATTGATGCCGTAAAGCCCAGTGCGGGTCTGCACATCGACAAGACACTGTTTTAAAACAAACACAGTTAAAGAGTATCAGTTTTGAGAATAAAGCACAGCAGATGAATATTGAAGACAATATTACGGGGATTACGGCTAAGACAGTTATCAAAAGCCTAATCCCTGACTCAAAACACAGTTTAAAGAAAACCTAAAGTGTTTTATCAGACAGAAAGCCTCCACCGCCACAACTTGAGGCAAATTGATTCCTCAGCTACCAAAGAGCCACCTGTCGCCTCAAACCATTCAAAACAGAGGCCGAAGTTATTGCTCGAAGAAATATCTGCCTCCAGCATTGCCAAGAAGTTATTTCTGCAAGGAAACCAATGCATAAATATCTGCAGAGTTACTCCAAAACATACACAGAGCCTCAAAGTCAAACAAAGCTTCCACCAAGCTTTGATATTTATTGTGAAACAGTTAATGTAGTGATCCACCTGTAAATTTCTCCCTCGAGCCTCTCAAAGGGCCGAGAAGTCTTCACTCTGCATTAATTGTCCTTGAGATATTTTGTTAAAATCTCACCTCCTCATCTTCCTATAAGTACTTCTACAGAAGATGAGAAATTGTTGGTTGCAGAACTTTGAAATACACTTGAGCCCGAGACTTCTATTTGTACATAGTGTTCACTGGCCCTTGAAGCTCTGTTTGTGCTAGAGTAGTTAGGTTGAATAGTGAAGATGATTGCTGAATTGAAACATTGGACTTGAAGATTGTAACTGGTTTGACATCAATATAAAAGTTGTTTCTTGGGATCCTGGTCTTTATCACTGGTGAAGTGCTTCTTTCTTTGTTAATCGTTTTCCTTCTATGTATGCCATATTGTTCATTTTCCCTCTGTAAAGAACAGTTTAAACAGGGTTAGGATTTTCTGTATAGCAGTAACCTTCTCTCGCTGAGAAATCTTTATCTTAATGTTTTCTTCAGATTTGTTTATTTAAGAATGATTCAATACAGTTTAAACAGTTAGGAATGTTGGCGTTCCCTCGTCCTTCTGTTTGCTCAAACATTGTTCTTGAATGTTATTTCCATTATTTGCTATTAAAGTTAGACTAGAGAAGATATGGTTTGCCCTGATTCCTAGATTCTTTTCTCCAAAGGCAGATTCTGAAAGTTTCCCTTGGTGTTGACTGAAAGCACACTAGGTTTAAAAGTACTTTATCTGATCTTAAGTTACACTCTGTTTTTCTTATGTGTTTTCATACTTTCTGAAGGTAATTATGTGGATTACTGGATTGTTTGTCAATTAAGTTGCTTTAATAAAGAACTTGCCCAAGAAGTCTATGGTTAGCCCTGTCCTTGGTTGGTTTTGAAACAATTACTTAAGAGGCTTTTCTTGTTTGGACTGACTATAAATCCTCTGAGAAATTATTATCAGTTTCCACCCCTCCAACATTTTAATGTTTCCATTTCATCATTTTAATCTCAATAATCTTGTGGTATAGATGACTTTCCCCTTGGATCACACTTGATGTTGTTGTTCAATTAAAGCCCAGATATGACTCCATAGCCCAATGGACTAAAAACCAGCGTTATATCTATCTATCTGCCAAAACTTTTCTATTTGCTTGCAACTTCTCACTTTTGAAACTTTTTGCACTTAGGACTTTCTCCTCAAGTAACATTTCATGCTCAACCATCCAAAACAAAACAAAACCCTTGGCCTTCATAACTAGCCTAATATCATTACCTTAAGCTTTTCAAAGACAATATCCATCTTTGTACATACTGGAGAGATCCCTCTCCGGATTCAGGAGGGCTAGATCCTAGAATCCCAAAGTTGGTTGAAATGATGTTAACTCTGTGATCGGACTTTGCCAATCTTGCTTGTTACAGAGACCTAACATTTCTGGCGACTCCGCTGGGGAA
>JAXQQM020077796.1:0-145345 GCA_034641835.2 Pinus albicaulis | reverse complement strand
TCGAGAAATTACTGAGTGATAACATAATTCTCCTATAAAAGGACACCAAGAGATGAAAAATATGAAAAGACATTGTTATGTTGGCCATAATTTCCCCAAGCAATCCAATAGTGTGTGATCTAGAGTAGAGATAGAGGGGACTCAGTTGTTGGCCATCCAAAAACTCCAGCCCTTCGGAGTAGGGAGAGGGAGACTTTGCGCCAAGGTAGCTCAGACGTAAAGACATTCTTACATCGGGTCTTAGAACTCCCTAGTTCTAAGGGCGCCTTGGCAAGTGGGTAAAAGTTTCATCCTTTATTCCTACCAAAACTCAATAAGAGGGGACGTAAGCACCATCGTTTGGATTATTGAAGTTTTTTGACTCTATTTAGAGCTTTTGTATTATGTGTTTTAGTTTAGTTTTTATTTTTTTATATGCATGTTATCTCACTATTTAGTATGTTTATTTCTTAGCATGTTCACTAACTTGCTTGACTCCCTTTATTTTCTGCCTTTGACCAAGAACTTAAGAGGAAAAAACCACTTCTCTTAAGCAGGTGCGATTTGGTACATTCGTGCACCAAACACACATACACAGTAAGATCTCATCTAGTTGTAAATACTCTCTATTTCGGATGAATGAAAGGACATTGTTGTTTCCACATTCTTGTGTTATGATCTATGGTGAAGTGCTTCTTTTCATGTAATTTGTCTTTCTCTAGTTTCACATATTGTTTTCTCTCTTTATTATGGATAATAATTCTTTTTTCAGGATTTGTCATCAGGCACCCTTTTCAGTCTTGAAGCAGTGTCTATGTTTTCCTCCGAAATTTGAATGCAGAATTCAGAGAAGGTCTGCTCTGCATTCACATCGAACCTCAATCTCTCCTCCCCCTTTCCATTTAACAAGATGTAAAGATCCATTGACATGGCTCGCTTTCCTGGTTACACATGATTTCAGTTATTCATCCATTTGAATTTGTTTACACCTGTTTGACTTCATAGCCCAATGGCCCTCTTCTGCTGTCTCAACCACAAATTCTCAAATAAAACCATTTTCACTAATATATATCCTAAAATTCCCCTATAAACAAAGTTATATCTAATAGAGAGATCCCTCTCTACGTCTAGGAGGGCTAGATCCTAGGCCTAAAGCGATTTTGATGTTGGCCCTCCAGAATTCTGTCTTCAGCCTTTGGAATTATGAGGAGATAACATAGTGGCGACTCCACTGGCGAACGAAATTTACCTTCTTTAGAAAAGTACATCAAAGTTCAGATCTGATTATTGATGGTGGACAGTGACCAGAGACAAGAAGGCTAAATAATCCATCTAGCGATTCCAATCCAGATCACTTTCATTCAAAGACTCCACTAGAGGAATAACCTGAAGCATGACAACGCAATCTGGAAAAATTAGGTATTCAAGCCCAAATTGTATTCAAGATATTTTTGGTTTTATCTATAATTATGTTCTATCTTACTCTAAACCTCATCAAGAGTACGCTGCTGAAGTTTACATTGATCATTTGCAAATTGATGAGCCTCAAGAAACTAAGCCCCATATTGTAGATCACGTACATACTCATACACCTGTGCACATCCCTGATACACTTGTGGAAAACCCAGTGAGATGTGAGCCTCGTTCTTCATCTCCTGTTCTTGCTAAATCTTCGAGTAGTTATAAGCCTCCTTATTTACCCTCTATACTTGTAAAATTTCCAAACATTTACAATCCTCTGGTTTCGCCTCATATCCTCCATGACCTCCCTACAAATTATAGCAATAATCTACCTAGGTTTGATGGAGAAAATGTGAAGATAAATACTGAAAAACACATTCAAAATCTTGAGGATTTCCTCGATCTGTTTGAGGTGGAAGAAGATGATGTATGTATCAGAGTATTTTCCTTATCATTGCAAGGTAAAGTTAAAATTTGGTTTAAGAATCTTCCAACTTCAAGTATTAGCAAGTTTCATCAATTTTTGTAAATTTTCTTGGATAGACGGGTGATCATGGGAAATGTTTTCTTCATCATAGAAGAATATAACCATTTAAAAAGACATCCAAGGGAGACAGTACAATTTTTTTTAGCTAGATTCAATAAGGTGTATCATTCAATGCCTGATTTTATAAGGCCACCGCCGGGATTAGCTCTCTGGCACTACCTAGATGCATTTGACCCAGAGATGGCATTCCAGTTAAGAGAATGGGACCTTGAAACCCTTGAAGAAATGAAAAATATGGCATTTTATGTGGAAGAGAACCTACTAAACAGAGAGGAAAAGTTAAAGGTTGTGAGGAAGGATAAAATAGAAAGAGAGTGATTGATATCTTTAGAGATAAAACTAGATATCATGACAAATGCAGTCAATGAAATGATACATGAGATTAGCAGGAGAGGAACTTTTTGTTCAAATACCTCATGTTCCATTAGTTCCAGAAAAGGAAAAGATCAATGTACCCAAGAAATGTGCAGCTCATCCTTGGTATCCTAAGGCAGAAAATGATTATTTCGTGTACTCTATCCACAACACAACCAAAGGTGAAGTTCGAAATTAGAGAGAGGCGGGAAAATGTCTAGCCATGATGTACATGTTAGATGACCTTTCATACAAAGATAATATTCTAAAATATGATTATCAAGAGGAATACTATATGGTTGAGATTGAGGCTGATTGTTCAAAGCAACCATCACCATCATCTTGGGAGAAATAAGCCCGGTTAATACAATGCAAAGATGGTAATCAAACTCAGCATACTAAGCAAGATTGTAAGGAGGGAAATGAAGAAAGTTTCTAAGTGAGTGAAAAATTCCTTCCTCTATGTTTTGCCTCACTTCTGAGAGAAAATTATAAACAAATGGTCAACAGTAGGATTGGAGAACTCTCTCACCAATCAGAGGAGGAAATCATGGATGATAAACAATTTGTTTTAGATCCAGGGGTTCAACCCTTGAATCCTCTTGAATGTCAAATCCCAGACAAAATCACAAAGTCTGAAATAGATGATGAAATTGATCCAGATTGTTTCTTTTCCCTTATGCTTTAATTCATTTATGATCATGAAAGAGAGTCTTGGTCACATTTTTGTTGATAATCACAGAGGAAAACATGAGATATCAGTGGAACCAATGCTACAAACATCTAAAGCACTACATGACCCAATAGCTGATACGTTGGATGGTTTTTTTTTCCAAAGGCAGCCTTCATGTATTCGTAATTCTCTCAAAAGCTGCTATGATATGGATATGATCAAACAGTCTACCCCATTGTCTTATTCAGCAGAAGTAGTGGCACAAAACTCATCATGTAAAATGAAATCATGTTCTGATTTGTTCGAGGGCATGGAGAGTACATTTGCAGTACCAAGTAATGAAGTTGAGTTGGTTGAATCAAAATACCTAGAAATGGGTCAAGTGTATCTTGATCCAGACACTGTCTATATGGATAAACTTTTCTTTACAAAGCCAACACATATTTCCAGCATGTCAATTTTTTTTCTAGTATACCAAGAGCCATGTAAACAAGATCATGCCGGTAATTTCTATCAAAAACCATTATCAAGTTTTTTTTTTAACATGGTGAAAAACAGTGAAAGAATAGAGATATTAGAGCAATTTCTTGACTAGCTGCACTGGCATTAATGTATAATTTAGAACAACAGTAATTTCAATAGGGTAGGGTAGGTAGGTACGTAAATAAGCTCACTCATTAGGGGAATTTTGAGGTCTAAAATGTGCCTCCTAAGAGAAATGTACAACCAAAATAAACTTTATAAGAACCAATCTGATTCAAGATGATGATGTCAACCATGGGGGATGATTCACCAAATTTTAATTAAAAGGGTAAAAATATTAAAAAATAATAAAATAATAAAACTATTTTTTCAACTCGTATTTTCAACTCATCTTCCAAAATTTTCACTCAAATTTCAAGCGAGAGTACTCATTGGATGCAAAATTTAATTCCTCATCCAATGAGTACACATTTTGTATACTTTTCATGGACTCTGCTACACAAAAAATGAAAAACACATTAAAAAACGTGATTGCAATCACGTTTTTCATGTATTTCTCATTTTTCCTATAGCAGGGTCCATCGAAAGTATGCAACATGGGTACTCCTTGGATGAGGAATTAAATTTTGCATCCAACGATTACTCCCACTCAAAATTTGAGTAAACACTTTAGGAGATAAGTTGAAAATAAGAGTTGAAAAATTAATTTTTTCTTTTTTCCCTCTAAAATTTGATGATGTAATCAAACCTTGTTTTATTATTTCCACTATTATTTTATAATTTCCTTAGGAGTCTCATTTTAGACCTCAAAATTACCCTAATGAATTTGAGAATTTTTTCAGTTTTTAGTTTCAGATTGTTTTTTCAGTTTTCACATCAATTGTGTTCCAGACTTGAGTTGTGGAGAGTGTTGATTTCATCTTGAAGATTTTTAGCCACAGAGGTTTTGTAGCAGATTAAGTTGCAAGAGTTGGGATCAGCCCAATGTATCAGGCTATTAGTCTATGGTGTTCTTGACACGTCCTGAAGGAGCTTCCATCCCTAGCTGGAGCCACTATTAGACTCCTGTAATTTACAGAATCTCAAGGTGAATGATTATTTCTCAGATATTTTGAAAACAATATTCCATGGCTATCATTTATTTCCAGAAAAGAAAGGAAATCTTGACTGTCAAGAACTTCAAAGGAATCAATCTGCATTTTCAGTTCAGTGGAAAGAGGACAATGTTTTTGATAAGGTGTAATGGTGATAAAACTTCATTCCTGCCCTCATTCATTTCATTTACCCTCTTTTACCCTTCATTTTTCAAAACTCTAAGGTCCCACACTTCATTTCTTTCAAAACCCCTTTTTTAACTATTAAATTAAATTTTTATAGTTAAAAAAGCAGGTCCGCCCACCCACTAATGGCCATATCATATTTCTCGTTTAAACTTACCATAAATTTCTTTATTCACAGTTCCGTCCCCCACATTAGGCCACTTGATATGTTATACATATGATATAAACCACATCAACCTTACCTTATCGCAAATTCCACCCAAAACCTCTATCTCATTGACCTCTATCCTTACCTTTTCATCGTGAATCACGCATCGCAAAGTTTAACATTTACCTCCCCTCCACTCATAACAAAAGCGCCAATCTCCAGGGTGTGGGCAAGCCCACCTCCTTGCCACCTCATTTTCGCCCATCTCACTTCGCAAAGTTTAACATTTACCCTCCCATCACTCATAACAAAAGCGTCGATCTATGGGCCGCAGGCGAGCCCACCTCCTTCCCACGTCATTTCTGCCCATTGCACTTCGCACTTCACAAAGTTTAACATTTACCTCCCCGTTGCTCATAAAAAAAGTTATGATTTTCGAGCTGCAGGCAGACCCACCTCCTTGCCACGTCACGTCTGACCCCACCATCCATTCATACCATTAAAATCATTGCACCTTTCCACCATCTCCGCCCCCCATCTCCACATCTAATGATCTCCACGCATTTCACACCCCCCTCGACCTTCGAACTTTAACCATGGTGGGGGGAGGGGGGAGGAGAGGGGGGGGCGGGGTGGGGTTCGAAATGGGTGGTATCTCTTACCACCATTCCTGCTATGTGGTGCACCCAGGCTACTTCGCACCCCCCTGCTTCGATACCGCCTACTACTCCACTACCGCCCCCGAAATCTGCTTTTCCCTCTATTCTAATACTGCCTACCCCGCAACTCCAGCCATCGCTACGTCATGTTTACCACCACCACCATTGCTCCATGTCGACAAACTGACTTCCACTACGACTGCTCCACTTAACCCTTCCCTACCATCACACCCAGAAGGTTATTATTGGAATACTCTGTTATATTTGGGTAAATGCCCATTTAAAGGAATTTTTTCCAATCATTCAAGGAACATTCGTTTTTTGTTTTAAAAGCTCTACCACAGTAGCAACCGACGCAGAAGAGACAAAGGTAGAATGGCCATCATGACAGCTAGCATAGCAATCAGATCGAGTCATCAAGCAACCGTTTTCCACCAAGTTAGAGCTAAGATGTCAGAGCCATCCTTGCCTCTTTAGCATCACACTAGCCATATTCTGATCATTTCACAATCAATATCGGACTACCAGAGTAAATACAATAGTCGTTTTTTCAGTTTCATCTCATCACCGCCTGTGTGTTTCCACTTGTCCAAATTTACGCTTGAATGTAATTAATGATAATCATTGTATTAGATAGAGTAACTGACTTAAATTTTAGATAAATACTGCATGCATTAGCAGTAGAAAGAGCCCAGAAGGGGAAAAAACCATTGTAAGGTCTCATCTAGTTGTAAACACTCTTTATTTATGATGAATGAAAGGACATTGTTGTTTCTAGATTATTGTGTTATGATCTGTGGTGAAGTGCTTAATTTCATGTAATTTGTCATTCTCTAGTTTCACATAATGTTTTCTATCTTTACTGTGGATAAGAAAATTTCGTTTAAGATTTTTCATTAGGCACCTTATTCAGACTTGAAGCAGTATCTATGTTTTCCTTTGAAATTTGAATGCAGAATTCAGAGAAGTTCTGCTCTACATTCACATCAAACCTCAATCTCTTCTCCCCCTTTCCATTTCACAAGCTGTAAAGATCCATTGACATGGCTAGCTTGCCTGGTTACACATGATTTCAATTATTCATCTATATGAATCTATTTACACCTGTTTGACTCCATAGCCCA
Organism: Pinus albicaulis; assembly: GCA_034641835.2. Classification (NCBI taxonomy): domain Eukaryota; kingdom Viridiplantae; phylum Streptophyta; class Pinopsida; order Pinales; family Pinaceae; genus Pinus; species Pinus albicaulis. Next base: position 138,637 of record JAXQQM020077796.1, on the reverse strand, counting down.
ATGGCCCTCTTATGTTGTCTTAAACACAAATTCTCAAACAAACCCCTTTTCACTAATAGCTAGCCTAAAATGACCCTATAAATAAAGCTTTATCTAATAGAGAGATCCCTCTCTGGGTCTAGGAGGGATAGATCCTAGGCCCAAAGCAGTTTTGATGTTGGCCCTCCAGCATTCTGTCTTCAGCCTTCGTAATAACGGGGAGATAACACCTGGAATGCTAAATGACCTAGAATATGAATAAGGGGAGAGTCATATAAGCTTTGGAATGGTGCTCCCAAAGGAAAATACTAACATCAATTGATGAATTGTCTTCACCAACATAAATCCCAAATAAAGAACATACCTCGTTCCAAATATTCATTACGAAGGGGCAACAAATAAATAAGTGTAGACGGTCCTCCAATTCTGACTTACGTTGGGGAAAGCAACCAGGCCCCACCATGCCTTTATTCATGGGGTTGTCCCAGGTTAATATTCGATTGTAGGGTATTAACTAATAGAAACATATAAGTTTTATGGGAACACCCCAGGACCACATAAATTCCGAGAGAAAAGTGTGGGGGAGAGATTGCACACATGAAGTGATGTGTTCATAGAATTCTTAGGCCTCGATCTTGCCTTCGATGATATGACACCCCAAACCAATATGTCATGAAAATGAGGCAGGGATAGCTAGCCTGAGAGATATTAGCTCGATATGTTTCCCATTCTGCCTCCAAATAGTATGGGATCCAAATTTCCCATGCATGTGGCTAGTAATTATTTATTAATAATGTCTGGGGGCCCCTCCTAATGCTTGCCAAGTTGTAAATACCCTTCTAGTTTAAAGAATATGTGATGGGGGCTAAAAGAGAATGGAAACTAGACATGCCTTTGATAACATCCAATCCCACCAGAACCTTATGTCCATCTCTTACAACCCAACTAAGGTTACTGCTAATCCAAGGAATAACAATATTCAGGCTTCTCCACGTTGTTGGCTCGTTGGATTTTGAAATGGCTCCCTCACTGATCCACTCCTCCAAGCCTATGTGGTTGATATATTTGTTCATCATAATACTCTTCCAAAGTCCCTGTTCCTCAAATATATGCCATAGTATCACAACTAGAAGAGAAATATTGAAGCTTCTAATATTCAGGATGCCCCAACCACCTTTTTCCACTGATTGAGAAATTAGGTGCAAGCCAGCAAGAGGAATCCTCCTTCTAGATCCCAACCCATACCATAGGAATTTCATCACAATGGATTCAATTTTATTTATAACAGCTTGGGGAATGTGAAGGAGATACATCCAGTATACTAGGATACCCTAAAATACCACTCTAATGATGATGACCCTGCCTCCTAAAGTTAGCCACCTATGGTCCCAGCGAAATAATTTTTTCTCAAATTTAAGAACAAGCCAATCCCAATCAGAATTATTGTATCCATAAGGATTTAAGAAACAACCTAAGTATTTGTATCCATCTGACAATGGGTGGATCTTAACCTCAAACATTGCAACAATGTTATTAATATCAACTGAATCTGTGTCCTCAGTTGTTAGCTATATTTTGTATTTATTTATTTTGAGGCTTGAAGCATTGTTAAATTTCTAGAAGAAGTTGGAGAAATATTCCCATTCAGAGGTACTAGTAGCCCTAACACAAAGAATGTCATCCATGAACAAAAAATGTGTTATATGGAAATTTATGGATATCTTACAACCTTTGATTTCTATAACAACCTTCCTGGCATTAATTCCCCTGCTAAAAGATTCCGTTATTAGAATGGATAATAGTGGAGATAATGCACACCCTTGTCTGAGTCCTCTATTGATTTTGAAAAAGCTCGTGGATCCCTGTTGATGAGAACCACCACCGAGGTTGATTTGATATATCCCATGATCCATTGGATATGCCTTTGGTTGAAACCAATTTTATATAGGATCATTGTTTTGAACTCCCAAATCACACAATGATAAGCCCAGATGAGATCAATTTTCATTAAGCATGAGCTTTGTTTCTTTAATTTTACAAACTTAATAGCTTCTTGTGCTATGGTTATAGCTTCCTAGATTCTCTTGTTCTTAATAACGTTATTGATAATCTTAGACATCATCTTATAGACATATTTTCATAATGAAATTGGCCTATAATCTTTAAAATACAGAGAATTCACTTTCTTAGGAATAAGAGTTAGGAAAGTGGAATTGATTACACTTGGGATTCGCCCTGAAATTATGAATGCTTATACCATCTTGACCAAATCTGGGCCCATGAGATCAAAGAAGTGAAGAAAGAATTCACTGCGACATCCATCTAACATAGGAATATTGTCCTTAGCTATCTCCTTGAGTTTTTGAAGAAACTCCTCCACGGAGACCTGCTCATCCATATTTGCACTGTTCTTAGCATTGACCCATGTAGGAAAGTAATTCACCAATTCCAACTTTTTAGCCATATAGTCTTCCTCCCTATCTTGAAATTTATTTTTGAAATATTTATATGCTACTTCTTTGATCTCATTAGAGGAAGTATGAATGTTCCCATTCTCATTTGTGATTTTCCAAATTGAATTATATTGTTTTCTTTTAGCAGTAGCCTTGTGTAATAATTTGGTGTTCCAGTCTCCATCTTTTTTCTAAGCTAATATACTTTTATATCTCCACTCTTCTTCCTACATTTTAAGAATTTTTTCCTTTCAGCATACAAGATCTAAAATGGCCTTGTATTATTGCTCAGAGAAGAAACCAGGGGAGATAGGGTCCATCATTCTATTAATTTAATTTTCAATTGAAAATAGTTATTTTATGAGTTCCTTTTGTCTCTTCTTAACCCAATATCTGACCGATATTTTCAGTCTCTTAAGCTTCTCCACTACCACTTATGACGGATCTGTCAACTCAGAGCAATCAGGGATGGACCAAGACTGTTGAAAAAGCTCTTGGGATTCAGTCTCTTTCACCCATATCTGATTGAATTTGAAATAAATATTAGTAATTTATAAATTATACTTCCATTCCAACATGATGGCATCATGGTCAAAGATGTTCGAGAATAATGTCCAGGATTTATCCTGTCTCATTTTTTGATGTAGAAGATAATCCACTAGAAAACTATCAATTAATTTAGTTATACCCTCCTAACCCTATCTAATATTACGCTATGTAGAGCATATGGGACCAGGGGAAACATCATGGAGGGCCTTTCGATTGAGCACATTTGTGAATGATATGACAAGCAGGTCCGACTTTTCTCTATGTCCCCAAAATTCACCCGCATTCAAGGAAGAATTTAAATCACTTGCAATAATCAGGGGATGGAAGTCCAAATTTCTAGAAGAATAGATCAAGTGCCATAATAATTTGTGATTTTTGTAAGGGGCATATAAATTAATAATTTGAAGATGGAAATTCTATCCTCTAGCATAGCCTGACAATAAATTTATATGCCTAGAAATTGAAGAAAAAAAGATCCCAAATAGCTGCAATACTGCCCGAATTTCCCAAGGAGATTGAAGCCCAATCGAGCCATGATGGGCATATTCTTAATACAATATCCATAGCTTTGTCTTTATGTAGAATTATTTCTTGCAACAGAGAAATCGATGGAAAATTGGATTTTATATGGCGTTTGAGGAATCTTTTGTGCGAGAAGATTCCAACCCTCTAAAATTAAGGGACATGATTCTCATTTTTAGTCTGAAGAAATGGGATATGATTATCTAATATCCTGATGTATAATTTCATCCTTGGTTTAAATAGACTCATAAGAAGGCCCCAGATCGAAGGAAGGAAACATGTCATCCTCTAATGTTTCAAAGAATCTAGAATTCATTTCAGATGTTATGTCTCCAGTGAGGGTAAGCTTTATGAATTTAGGCTCTTTTTTCCTCTTGTGGAAGAGAATCGATTGGGCTAGATCCCCATATGTTTACGGATCATTATTCTGAATATGATTTTTCTTGATAGACATGCTCACAAGACCTAACCCTGGAATATCTTTGAGGGCCTAGATATCCATGTCATCTGACATATGAGATAGATTGGAATATAAAAGGGTTCTATTGCAAATGGGGGGAAGAAGAGAGATCTGACTGGTTTTGTTTAGCGTGTGAGCTATATCCTTACCTTTCTTCTTAGAAGTATTCTGGAATGGAAATCCCTCTACATTATCTTTATCTTTTTTCCTCACCCCTTCATACCCACCTCCCAGATGAAATTCAATGGCCCTCACAACACAATGTTCGATCTGACCCTTTTGAATGTTCTCCTTAGAGGAGTCCAACCATAAATTGGAATATCCATTCAAAAGAGTCCCCTTTTACCTCCATATTGGATGATTGTTATTAAGTGCGATCTCCCTTGACTTCCTAGTCCTCTCCCCATAATGACTAGGACAATTGGCCAAGCGATGTCTTGTATTGTGGCATTCCAGGCACCTAAATGGAATTACTCAATAGTCGACCTGTTGTATGATGGAAAACATTTCCCAATAAATATCAATTGTCACTGGAAGTCCCTTTGAAAGGTCCACTTCCACTAAGAAGTAGAAAAAATTATTATCTGCAGCCCCATACAAGCATATTCCACAAAGTAAAATTTACCTATTTTTCTTGTTATTTCCCTAATGGCTCCTTTGGTCCATAACTCTATGGGAAGACAAGGTAATTTTTCCCATTTAATTTTCCTCTTCGGAAACTCAACCACCGGATAGAAGCCAAATTTCCAATGTTGAAGGGCCAAAAACCACGACCTTTTACCCAAAGTAAGCCCACTATCTTGGATGCATCCTCCTCATTAAGAGAATGGAAGCGAAACCACCCATTGACCATGGCACTAACCTTTGGTCGATAGCCGAGGAGGAATGCCAACCTTTTTTGTGTACACGCCTTCATCTGAATTCCATTCATTTTGAGGTATTCCCATCTGCCAACTAGCATGTGCTCCCTAAGCCTAACCACATTTTCCCACTATAAGTTGACACCAAGGATTAGTTTCTCATTCTCATCTTCGGCTTTAATTGGACTCTTACCCTTATCACTGTTGGGTTTCCTAATTGGGGTATTCCTTGAGATGTTCTATTCAAACCGTTCTCCTATTAGATTCTAATTGAAGCCTTTGTGCCGCTCTCTGATCCAATATAGTTTCTATTTCGATTCTCAGAACTCGGCGTTCTCTAATCTACGACTCTTCGTTTTTCAGTATGAGAACCATTTTTGACATATTTAGGTCTCTTATTCCCACTCTGGGCTGCAATGTCATTTTCAGCTACCACAGTTATTTCTATAAGCCTAGCCACATCAATGTCTAATTCCGTAATCGATGTTTAACCGTCCATAGAGGATTTTTTTGTATCACTAGAAATGTGTTAAATTTAAATATTTCTCCTGGACCAATTTGGTGGATTGAGGCCGATGATTTGTTGATTTCTACTCGGTTGGCTTCAACATAAGGTAGTTCACGAGCCCCAGCTTTAATGATTATCGGGCTGACTAGCCTTAACCACCATGACAGACCATTCCCCATGCGAACATATATCACCGATGACCAATCAAAGTGTGGGAAACAAGATCCTAAGATAATTATTCAGTTTCTACTCGTGTGAAGTCCATGGAAAATATTGAATAGAATATCAAAAAGTTCAGCTTAAAATTAAACTCAAACGAGCTTTATTTGCATTCCTATGCACTTTCCAAATGAAAGGGTTTTACTCATGTTAATGATCCTTAGTATTTATTGTGTCAATTTCCTTATTAGTCCTTTCTTCCTATAAGCAAGAGACTATTTTTATGTCATTTTGGAGGACATATAATTACCTTCCCTTGCATTATTTTGACTATATAGATATGCAATAAACTATATTCTTCTAATTAGATTCAAGAAATATTTTCCTTGTTTCTTTATTCACCACTTTTCTAAACATCAAATGGATCTTCCATTGATAATGTTTGTATTATCATTCATTTCGTAGAGTGTGGTGATAATATTATTTTGTTGATTAGGTGAGCTAGTGGTACAAGGTGTGTTGTATCTGATTAGTTTGGGGTTGTGAGTTATCAAGTTTGTCTTATCTTTATCTTTGGTCATTTTCTTACTTAAAATGCTCTTCTCACTTTTCTTTATTTCCTGTCTACTCTATAAACTAATATTTTTAGAACATTTTGAATAATGTTACTTTGTTTCGACTCAACTCTATTTATCGATAATATCATAACATGTTCCTTAACATTGTTTATGATCTACAATGGAAATTTATTTTTAATTACTTGTCCTTATTATTGGGTTTCCATCTACTACAACTTAAAGGTCTTGTTTTGAGAGATGCATGCCTTTCCTTATCCATCTTTGGTTTAGGAGAGAGACTTCCCATCCTTTTATTTTTCATGCATGGAAAGAAGTAAGAGATAACATGTTGAGATTCAACAAGATGATGAGCTTAGTGAAAAGATTCGCCTTCACTAAGTCGGCCCACAGGCTATTTTTGGTGAAAGTCTATTTTTAGACTATGTCTATCTTCAGACATGATGATCATATTTCAGAAGTTGCAGGATGCTATTTGTGCATGGTTGGTCAAGTTGGAAAAATAGATGAAATTCTATTTTTAGAATATTGGGCGAATTCTATTTATAGATCGCTGATCTAAAAATAGATGCATGTTGATTATTATTAGCTCTTAATAATAATCAGACACTAACCAACAACTTATTCTCTTGGAACACTTCAGTTCAGTGCACAAATGTGGCACATCAGTGGACTGAGGGAATTACGCAATTCCCAAGGGTTTACTGGAGCTAATGCATGGAGGACTCAGTTAGAACTCAAGTGGCAGAGTTATGACACAGTTGGAAGAGTAGTTGATGGAGTTGTATTTATTTTAACTTATTTAGACTCAGTTGAGCTAGTTGTATCTAGTCTTACTGAATGATATACTAGTGAGAGTGGATTGAATTAATTAGTTAATTAATTCACAAATAATAACTCATTAATCAACTGAAAAATACATTAGTTAACTACAGTGCATGGAAGTTTTAGTGGAGACCCAGTGAAGAGATAGGTGAAAGGGCAAGATAGACTATCTGTTGTGACTATAGTGATGCATTGATTGCATCACACACACAGTGGAGATGCCAATAAGGATTGCGTAATGCAAGCAATGGTAATTCGAATTCATTCAGAGCTATTCTTCAGCAGGGATTGCGCAGTGGAGGCAGGCTAGTAGGAGGTAGAGATCGGTGCATGGATTTGCAAGAGTAGTCCTGATTAGTGTGTGATGATTGTACTGTACTGAGAGCTTGATAAGCTTTGTATGAGGATTTTCATATGATCTCCATGATACATAATATGTAGTTGGGGCTTTAAGCTTCAGGCTTTCCCAGTTAAAAACTGTGTTATGTGTTTTTTTATTTATTTATGCTTTACATGTGTGTGAAATTAAATTATCCACAAAATATTAACAAGTGGAATTGATTCAGTATCTTGCATAAAGTTAAATAGTGTGAGATCAGGTGGATCAAGGACATATGCATAGTGCATATAATTTCTACATGGTATCAGATCATTGTTAATTGAAGATTGAAATTGTGAAGTGAGTTTGTGTTGGTGGACAATTCGAATTTCTTGCAAAAGATTCTTGGTGCATAACTTGAGTATACATTGAAATGGATTTCAATGGGTTGCGATTGGAGTATGCCCTTGATGGGAGCTTGAATTACATAGATTGGAAGGATAGGATGGAGGCAGTGCTGGAGGATAATGGACTAAAGGAGTTCATTGATTGCAATGTTCCTAAGCCGGGATCTAGCGATGCTGCATTACTTGACGCATGCAAAAGAAGACAGCAAAGACAAGAAGAATTATGTTGGAAGGTGTGAAGGACCATATTATGCCCGGTATTCACGGGAAAGCCACTCCATTCTTAATTTGGAAGGCTTTGACAAATTTTTTCCAAAGAATAAGTGACCAAAGGAAGTTGGCGCTTAAAGACAAGCTCAGAAAAATAAAAATGGAGAAGGGAGACAATATTCCAAAATACCTCATGAAGTCTGTCCACTTCAAGGATGAACTAGGAAGTGTGGGGCTTACTGTTGATGATGAAGACTTGGTGAGCTTGGCTCTCCTTGGGCTTCCGAAGAGTTGGCATAGCTATGAAGACTCTGTCAATGGATGGGAGAAACTGCTGGGATGGGAGCGACTTTGGTCGGATCTTGTGCAGGAGGAGATAAGGCGAGGTACCAGGGATGGCTCTTCATCGAAGAATGAAGATGAATATAATTGTGCTTTGGTTGCCAAAGCAAGGAAGGGGAAGGGGGAGAAATATCCTTCAAAATCTGAAGCTAAAGGCAAGAAGCAGGATTTGTCCAAAGTGAAGCGTTTTCATTGTCACGAGCATGGAAATTTCGCCACTAACTGTCCATAGAAGAAGGAGAACAAGAAGGTTGTTGGAGATGCAATTGGAGAGGCCTTAGCCTCGCAATTTGAACTTAAATTCTCCTTGATCGCTTGCTTGGTTTCAAGCTGTATGGGATCGGTGTGGTATCTTGATAGTGGTGCGTCTTTCCATATGACGGGAGACAAAGAGTTGTTTAGTGACTTGGAGGAGAAAGACCTCCAGATGCATATAGAGATGGGTGATGATGGTTGGTACAGTGCGACTGGAATTGGGACCATTACCTTTGAGAGGGAGTGCGTTAATCCATTCTTGTTGAAGAATGTTATGCATGTTCCAGGTCTGAAGAAGAACTTGGTCTCACTCGCAATGCTGGAAGACAGAGGTTATGATGTTGTTTTCCGTGAGGGAAAAGCCTTCCTTCGACATAAAACAACAGGTCAAACCAAGAAGATAGGGGTTCGAATTAAGAATCTCTATAAGCTGGAGGTAAATGGTTGTGCTGCAATGGTGGGCAAAGCGGAAGAAGTGGTGAGCCGGGTTGAGGGTGAATTATGGCACATGAGATTGGGCCATCTTCACCATGGTGTTTTGAAGATTTTGCAGCAGATTTATACTAGACTTCCCAAGGGTACTCTTGCGTAGTCAGATCAGTGAAAGGGATGTACTATGGGTAAGTTTTTGAAGACCACCTTTCATGAGAAGGATAACTGTGCTTCGGTGATCCTGGAGAGAATTCACACAGACATGTGTGGACCTTTATCAGTTGCTTCAACAAAAAAACACAGGTATTATGTGATATTTGTTGATTACTATTCTCATAGATGCTAGATCTTCTTCATGTAGAAGAAGAGTGAAACGTTCTCAAAGTTCTGTGAGTTCAAGGCATTGGTGGAGAAGGAGTCAGGGAATCAAGTGAAAGCTCTACGGAGTGATAATGGTGGTGAATACATCTCGAGAGAATTCAAAGAATTTAGTAGCACAAAAGGAATTCGAAGAGAACTCATAGCGCCTCATAACCCACAGTAGAATGGGGTCACGGAGAGGAAGAACATAACGATCTTTGGTGCTGCATGAGTGATGCTGCATGACCAGGGCCTACCGATGCACTTGTGGGCGGAAGCATGCAACACTGCGGTTTATGTGCAAAACCGTTGTCCTCTTAGAGTACTTGGCATGAGTACACCTAAAGAAGCTTTTACTGGCAAGAAGCCTGATATTTATCATTTGAAGATTTTTGGCTCATTTTTTTACATTCATGTGACAAAGGACACCAGGAAGAAGCTGGAGCCGACTCCAGAAGTTGGGATATTTGTGGGGTACACAGAAACACCCCATAATTATCGTGTGTATTTTCTAAATAGTCGAATGACTGTTGTGCGATGGGATATAAAATTCAATGAGGTGAAATCCATGAAGTTGTCGCTTGAAAGGGAGCTACACTTGCATGTAGAGGAGGAACTTCTTGTTCCCAAAGATGAGCCTCTAGATGTGGATCAACCACAGGATGATATTCATGGAGTGGAGGAGTCCACTCATGCAGAACCAAACATTAGACAAGGAAGAAAGTGTACCACAGAAGCTGAGAGACTGAAGGTGGATGCAACACAGAAAGTAGGAGTCCCTACATCACAGTACATATAGAGACAATCAAATGACCGATTTACTGGATACATGGATCTTATGAGAAAGTGTATCGTGACAGAGCCATCTTATTTTGAAGAAGAAATGCAGGAACCCACATGGGTAGATGCCATGGTGGAGGAGTATGACTGCATTGTTAGAAACAGTGCTTGGGAGATTGTTCCAAGGCTGGTGGGAAAATCAGTTGTATGATCAAGATGGATTTTGCAAGGTAAAGTAAGCTGCTAATGGGAGTGTCAAGAAGTATAAGGCAAGATTTGTTGCCCGGGGCTTCTCAGAGATTGAGGGGATTGACTATGAAGAAACCTTTGCACCTGTCGCAAGGTATTCTTCCATATCGAACATCCTTGCTCTCTCAGCGTAGATGGGTTGGCACATTCATCAGATGGATCTGAAGATTGCGTTCCTTAATGGGATCATTGAGGAAGAGGTGTACATTGAGCAGCTTGAAGGATTGGAGATCTTCAACAGTGAGTTGCATGTGTGTAGGCTCAAAAGAGCGCTGCATGGGCTGAAACAAACACCTCGTGCTTGGTACACTCGGATCGACAGCTATTTCACTGGACTTAGCTTCACCAAGAGTGAGGCGAATGCAAACCTGTACCAGATTTTGGTGGAGGGTAAGCTTTTAATCATTGTACCTTATGTTGATGATTTAATACTAACAGATGATGAGCTAACAGATGATGAGCAGTTGATACACTCATGCAAGGCAGATCTTGCAAAGGAGTTTGAGATGAAGGATTTGGGCCTCCTTCATTATTTCCTTGGATTGGAAATATGGCAGTGGGAAGGTGAATTGTTTGTGTCTCAAGGAAATTATGCCCGGGAGATACTGGAGAAGTTTCACATGCAAGGCTGCAAGCCTATCGACACTCCTCTTCCAGGAAATTGGAAGAAAGAGGATGCTACATCTGCAGAGGTAGTGGATTCCACCGTTTATCGATAGTTGGTGGGTTCGCTCATGTATTTAGTCAATACAAGACCAGACATATGCTATGCTGTGAACTAGATTTCACAAGCAATGGTTAAGCCTACCAAGCTCTTTTGGAAGGTAGGCAAGCATGTCCTGAGATATCTCAGGGGCACATATGAGTATGGTTTATGGTACAGACAGATGGATGAGGTGAAGTTGCATGGCTTCACGGATGCAAATTGGGGAAGAAGCCCAACAGAAAGAAAGAGCACATCAGGAGGGATTTTCAGTATCGGATCTATGGCAGTTTCTTGGTACAATAGGAAACAAAGATCTGTGGCAGTCAGTTCAGCGGAAGTGGAATATATGGAAGCAATTCAAGTTGCATGTGAGGCTATCTGGATTAGGAAGATCCTGGTTGGTTTGTTCGATTCACATTTAGATCCCACAGTGATACATTGTGATAATCAGAGTTGCATTAAAATCTCAGTTAATCCTGTGTTTCATGACAGATCTAAAGATATTGATATCCGGTATCATCATATCAAAGATTGTGTGCAGCAGAAGATCATGTTGCTTCAGTACATTCCTACAGAGGATCAGGATGCAGATATTCTGACGAAGGCACTCACCAGGAGCAAATTTGAATACCATAGAAGCCAGGATCAGGGTGAAAGATAATCCCTATCTTGTTGAGAGGGAGTGTTGAGATTCAACAAGATGATGAGCTTAGTGAAAAGAGTCGCCTTCACTAAGTGGGACCGCAGGCTATTTTTGGCACAAGTCTATTTTTAGACATGATGATCATATTTCAGAAGTTGCAGGATGCTATTTGTGGATGGTTGGTCAAGTTAGAAAAAAACACTGTTACCGATGAAATAGGTAACCGCACTGTTACCTACTTTTTTTTGGTAGCATAAAAAGCACCCGATTTTGAAAAGTGATGATGCAGAATCACCTCTCTTTTTTTTTAGCACATTTTTGACACTAATATTTTTATATATGAAGTATGAATATTTGTTTTAAAATGTTAGTGATTTTCATGCTAATTTTGAAACGTATTGATGCAGCATCAACTTTTTTTTTTTAGAGCGGTGATTTTCATGCTAATTTTGAAACGTATTGATGTAGCATTAACCTTTTTTTTTTAGAGTGGTGAGTTCATGTTGGTAATAAAACACAAAACTTAGATAAAAAAATATATATAAAAACAATAAAAAAAAACCAATAAAAATGTAAAAAAAAAACATAATTAACTCGTAAAAATAAAAAATTTAAAGAAAAATAAATTTAAAAAAAAAACAAAAATATTCGAAAGTTATATCAAAAGAAATGACAAAATTTGAAAAAAACACATAATTTAAAGAAAAAAACAAAAATTAACCAAAAAAATTAAAAAAAAAACATCAAAAACATTTTTTTCTAAGTTATTAAAAAAAACCATATAATTAAAAAAAAAAATTAAATAGAAAATTTAAAAATAATTTAAATTACAAAATTAAAATTTAGATTAAAAGAGTAAAATACAAAAAAGAAAAAATTAAATTTAAAAATTTAAATTAAAAAAAATAATAATAAGAAGAAAAAAAAAAAACAAATTTTAAAATTAACAAAAAAAGCCAAATTAAAAAAAAAAAAAAATTAAAATAAAAGAATTAAAATAAAAAAACTATCATTAAAAAACAAAAAAAATTGAAAAAAACCACGTGCAAATAATTAAAAAACAAATATCCATAAATTTACTGCCTTTTTTTTTAAATGAAACAACTTATAAATTTTAAAAATGAAAAACTAAATAAACTAAAAGATTTAAAAAAAAAAATTAAATTAAATTAAAATTTAATAAATTTAATAAATAAGTTTTAAATTTTAAAAAATAATTAATCTAAAATATTAAAATTTAAAAACAAAATTTAAAAAAAAAAAACAAAAAAAATTAAAACAAATTAAATTTTAAATAGCAAATTTGAATTTAAAAAAAAAAAAATTTAAATTTTTTGAATTTAAAAAAAAAAATTTAAAAAATCAAATTAAAAAAAAAAATATTAAAAATGAAAAAAATAAAAAAAAAGAATTTTTTGATCGTGGTGGCGCCACCATGTCTCGCGCAGGAGTGGGCGAGGTCGGCTGTTGGTGGCGGGGTCTTCTCGAATCGACCTCCCACGGCGGGAGGCCGATTCTCAGAATCGCCCACCCGCCCAGCGACCGGCCTCCGCCGCCACCTAGGCGGGAGGTCGCCGCGGCGGGAGGCCGATTCCGGGAATCTCCCTCTCGCGGCCAGGAGGTCGATTCCAGGAATCACCCTCCCACGACCGGGAGGCCGATTCTGGGAATCGCCTACGGCAGTAGGCCGATTCCGGGAATCGCCCTCCCGCGGCGGGGAGGTCGATTCCAGGAATCGCCCTCTCGCGGCGGAAGGCCGATCCTGGGAATCGCCCTCCCGCCGCGGGAGGGCGATTCCGAGAATCACGGCAGGAGGGTGATTCTAGGAATCAGCCTCCCGCCGCGGGAGGGTGATTCCCGGAATCGGCCTCAGAGCAATTCCCAGAATCGGCCTCAGAGCGATTCCCAGAATCGGCCTCCCGCCGCGGGAGGGCAATTCTTGGAATCGACAGGAGGGTGATTCCCGGAATCGGCCTCCCGCCCACAGGCCGGCCTCCGCTGCCACCTGAGCGGGTGGCCGATTGGTGGCGCCACCACGATCAAAAAATTCTTTTTTTATTTTTAATTTTTTTAATTTTTAATATATTTTTTTTTAATTTGATTTTTAAATTTTTTTTTTTTTTTTAAAATTCAATTTTTATATTTGAAATTTAATTTGTCTTAATTTTTTTTGTTCATTTTTTATTTTTTTTTTATTTTTTTTAATTTTATTCATTTTTTTTGTTTTTAATTTTTTTTCTAAATTTTGTTAATAATTTTTATTAAATTTTGTAATTTTTTTTTTATTTAATTTTTTTTTTCATATATATTTTTTTATTATTAAATTTTATGTTTAGTTTTTTCATTTAATTTTTTAAAATTTAGTAAATTTTGTATTTTTTTTTTAAATTTATTTGAATTTAATATTGTTTTTAAATTTTTATTTTTTTATTATTATTTTTTTAATTACATAAAATTTTTATATATTTTTTTATTTCAATTAAAATTGTGTATTTAAAATTAGAATTTTTTTTTTAATTAAACTTAATATTTTCAAATTCATTTGTTTCTTATTTTATTTTTTATTTAATATATTTTTTTCAATTTTTCAATTTTAATTGATTTTAAAAAAATTTTAACTTTTTATTTTAACAATGTTTTTTTTTTTCCTTTATATTTAAAATTTATTTTTTAATTCAAAATTTATTTGCTTATTCATTTATTCGTTAAAATTTAATATTTTTTTTTAATTTAATTTGTTATTTTAATATTAACTTTTTTTTTTTAATTTAATAAAATCTAATATATATATTTTTAATTTAAGTTCATATATATATATATATATATATATATATTATAATTTAAATTTAATTTATTTTTTAAAATCTATTTGTTTTTTTAATATATATTTTTTTTAATTTAATATTTTTATTGTATTTTCTTTTTCATTTTCTATTTTTAATTAATTTTTCATTTTTTTACTTTTAATTTGAATAATGTTTTTTTTTTTTTTTTTTAAATTCAATTTTTAATTTAAATTTTTTTTTTTTTTAATTTAATAAACATTTTCTTTTTCTTTTTTAAATTTAATTTCTATATTTTATTTTTTATAATTTCTTCCTTTTTTTAACTTGTTTTTTTTTTTAATTTATTTATTTATTTATTTTTTCTATATATTTTGAAATTTTAATCTTAAATTTTTTTTTTTTTTTTTTTTTTTCTTAAATTTTATGTTTTTTCTAATGTTTGAATTAAAGTTTTTATTTTTTTATTCCTATATATTTTTAAATTTTAAGCTTTAAAATGTTTTTATTTTTTAAATTTATTTTTTTTCTTAAATTTTAGGTTTTTTTTAATGTTTGAATTTTAAAAATTAAAAAATGTTATTTCTATTTTTTAAAATGTCAAAAATATGACACAATTTTTTTTTTTGTTATTCCAGCATCAATTGGTTTTGTTTTGAGGGTGTTTTTTCAATCCTTTTTTCAAGAAACAATTTTGTTTTTACCATAATTTTATAAAATGTTGAAATTTGACCTTAAAAAAAAACGAAGTGCGTTCTGGAATACACACTTTTTGTTTTTTGGGGTGTTTTTTCATGTTTTTTGAGTCTTTTTGGGCTAGAGTTCCCGTTTTGAGGTCAGGTTACCTATTTCATCGGTAACAGTGTTAAAATAGATGAAATTTTATTTTTAGAATAATGGGCAAAGTCTATTTATAGATCGCTGATCTAAAAATAGATGCATGTCGATTATTATTAGCTCTTAATAATAATCAGACACTAAACAACAACTTATTCTCTTGGAGCACTTCGGTTCAATGCACAGATGTGGCACATCAGTGGACTAAGGGAATTATGCAATTCCCAAGGGTTTACTAGAGCTAATGCATGGAGGGCTTAGTTAGAACTCAAGTGGTGGAGTTATGACACAGTTGGAAGAGTAGTTGATGGAGTTGTATTTAGTTTAACTCAGTTAGACTCAATTGAGCTAGTTGTATCTTGTCTAACTGAATGATACACTAGTGAGAGTGGAGTGAATTAATTAGTTAATTAATTCACAAATAATAACTCATTAATCAACTGAACAATACATCAGTTAACTACAGTGCATGGCAGTTTAAGTGGAGACCTAGTGGAGAGATAGGTGAAAGGGCAAGATAGAATATCTGTTGTGACTATAGTGATGCATTGATTGCATCACACACACAGTGGAGATGCCAATGAGGATTGCATAGTGCAAGAAAGGGTAATTCGAATTCATTTAGAGCTATTCTTCAGCAGGGATTGTGTAGTGGAGGCATGCTAGCAGGAGGAAGAGATCGGTGCATGGATTTGCAAGAGTAGCCCTGATTAGTGTGTGACGATTGTACTATACTGAGAGCTTGATAAGCTTTCTATGAGGATTGTCATATGATCTCCATGATACATAGTATATAGTTGGGGTTTTCAGCTTCAGGCTTTCCCAGTTAAAAATTGTGTTATGTGCGATTGTTTTTATTTATGCTTTACATGTGTGTGCAATTAAATTATCCGCAAAAGATTAACAAGTGGAATTGATTCAGTATCTTGCATAAAGTTAAATAGTGTGAGATCAGGTGGATCAAGGACATATGAATGCTTAGTGCATATAATTTCTACATAACATACTAGTTCATGAAGCCTTTTTCATGAAGTTCTTAGATAAAGTGGATAAATATAAGAATGTTCATTTTTTTTGGAAGGAGGTCGAGTATTTTTGTGTATGTGTATGCATATACATATATGGAACTAGTTTATAATTTGAGAAAAGTGAGAAATTTCTAATAAAGTGTGAATTATGTGATATTTAGAAGTATATATATTACAAAGGAAGGTCCAAATTCAATCAACCCATTGGCCATTGGGCTCACCTAAGAAATTAAGGAAGGGGAGGTTCACTCAATTGGCCACAAACTTGTGAATCTAAAACCGTCATCTCTCTATTTTTTCTTTGCTCTATCATTAAATGGATTATGGTGGTGGTGGGGGTTGTGGATTCAAAGTTGGCTCGAAGAACACACATAATCTCATTTTTCTTGTTATAGGTATTTGAGAATACTTCTTCTATTACTTTTCTCCTTACATATACATGTAAAAGGCCACAATGAAGCTAGGAAACAAATTAATATCTGAGACATCCTTGTTTCTAAGACAAATATACCCCTCTACACAATTATTATAATCTTCTTTATATAATATTAGTGGGTGTTTATCATATATTTCACAAATTTAGTGCAGGTTTAGTTATTTGGGTTTGCATTGAACATTCAAAGTCAAATTTAGTTTCATAGGTTTTTCCTACACTTGGTCTACATAGTTCATCATTTATTCTCTTGAGTTTAGCATATCAATATCTAGGTTGAATATGAAGCTCAAGAACAAATCCCCATGAGTCATCACAATGTTTCATATTTTCTTGGTACGATTTCAACTTCTAAAGTGTTTGCATACATCAAATCGAAATGTTAGTATAAGACTCATAGCTCCTATGAATATTGTGGGTATTTAATAGGTTCTTGTACCAAGGCATTAAGAGTGCACAAAGCATCATAATATTCCATTAAATCCTCGTGTACTCAATATGTACACGTATCAAAGGTTCTGAGTGTTGAGAAACATAACCAGTTTCAGTCTTCATAATTGTTGTACCCATTTCAATATGGATCCTATGTAACAAACAAGAAAAATAAAAGAAAATTATTATTATTAAATCACAGTTTTCATGCTCATTATTGATGATATTTTATGTAAAAGCATGTTATTCATGCTTCTAGGGCTTGTTAGGTCTTAGGATTTATTATCATGTGTCAAAGGAGTCAACATCCCATTTATAAGACCCTTTCGGGAAATTTCTAATTGTAAAAATAAATATTTTCAAGTCTAGAAAGTCCTGGAATCTCCAAGAGTACAGGACAACCCTCATATCCTCAAGTCGACCTAAAGGAGGGAGTTTGACCCCTTAAGAAGGCTATATATAGAGTGTTTTGACTTCATTTGAAGACACACTCACTCACAAGTTCTATCTACAAGAAAGAATTCAATCTGTATAAATTTATTAATACTGATGTATTACTGGATTCTCCTGATCTAACAATATTTATCTTCTTGATAAATAGAGAATCCTTCCATTGTTAATCTTGCGAAAATTAAATCGCCAATTGCAAAACTCATGAAGAAAATCAATCGCACATAAACACAGTTGTTTAACGGGAAAGCTTAAAGCTAAAAACCTGAACTATCATATATTATGTATATAAATGGATTCATGTAAAAATCTCATACAAAGCTTAGTACATCAAACTCTCGGTAAAATCAACAATCATTACATACTGTCATGCAGAAATTTGCATATATATGCACCAATTTCTTGCCTCTTGATAGCCTGCCTCCACTGCGCAATTCCTGCTGAAGAAGACCTCTGAATGAATTCGAATTGGCCTTGCATTGACTACGTAATCCTCATTGGCATCTCCAATGTGTGTCAGATGCATTGAATGCATCACTATAGTCACAACAGATAGTCCATCTCACCCTTTCACCTATCTCTCCACTAGGTCTCCACTGGAACTAACATGCAAGTAGTTAACTACTATATTTTTTTAGTTTTTAGTGAGTTATTAGTTGTGAATTAGTTAACTAATTAATTCACTAAACTCTCACTAGTGTATATTTCATTCAGACTAGATACAACTAGCTCAACTGAGTTTAACTCACTTAACTGAGTTAAACTAAATAACAACTCCCATAACTACTCTTCCAACTCCGTCACAACTTTGCCATTTTAGTTCTAACTGAGTCCTCCATGCATGAGCCACCAATAACCCTAGGAATTGCGTAATTCCTTCAGCCCACTGATTTTCCAAATCTGTTCACTGAAATAAAGTGCTCCAAGATAATAAGTTGATATTTATTGTCAGATTATTATTAAGGGCTAATAATAATCGACATGCATTTATTTTTAGATTGACGATCTATAAATAGACTTCGCCCAATATTCTAAAAATATAATTTCATTTATTTTCCACATTTGACCAACCATCTACAAATAGCATCCTCCAACTTATAAAATATTCTCACCGTGTCTAAAAATAGACATACACCTAAAAATAGCCTGTGGGCCCCACTTAGTGAAGGTGCTTACTTTTCACTAAGCTCATCATCTTGTTGAATATCAACACTCCCTCTCAACAAGATAAGGATTATCCTTCACCCTGATCCTGCCTCTATGGTATTCGAATTTGCTCCTACTGAGCACCTTCGTCAGAATATCTACATCCTGATCTTCCGTAGGAATGTACTGAAGCAACATGATCTTCCGCTGCACACAATCCCTGATATGATGATACCAAATATCAATATGTTTAGATCTATCATGAAACACATGATTAATCAAGAGTTTAATGCAACTCTGATTATCACAATGTATCAGTGTGGGATCTAAATGAGAATCGAACAAACCGACCAAGATCTTCCTCATCCAAATAGCCTCACATGTAGCTTGACTTGCTTCCATGTATTCTACTTCCGCTGAACTGAGTGCCATGGATATTTTTTTCCTGTTGTACCAAGAAACTGTTGTAGATCCGATGTGCTCTTTTTGTTCGTTGGGATACCTTCCCAATCTGCATCTGTGAAGCCATGAAACTTCACCTCATCCTTCTGTGTGTACAATAATCCATACTCAGATGTGCCCCTGAGATACCTCAGGACATGCTTGCCTGCCTTCCAAAAGAGCTTGGTAGACTTAACCATCGCTTGACTAAGCTGGTTCACCGCATAGCATATGTATGGTCTTGTATTAACTAAATACATGAGCGAACCCACCAACTGTCGATAAACGATGGAATCCACTACCTTTGCCGATATAGCATCCTATTTCCTCCAATTTCCTGGAAGAGGAGTATCCATGGGCTTGCATTCTTCCATGTGAAACTTACCAAGTATCTCCCTAGCATACTTTCCTTGAGACACAAACAGTTGACCTTCTCGCTGCCATATTTCCAATCCAAGGAAATAATGAAGGAGGCCCAAATCCTTCATCTCAAACTCCTTTGCAAGATCTGCCTTGCATGAGTGTGTCAACTGTTCATCACTCGTTAGTATTAAATCATCAACATAAAGAAAAATGATTAAAAGCTTACCCTCCACCACAATTTGATATAGGATCACATCCGCCTCACTCTTAGTGAAGCCAAGTCTGGTGAAATAGTTGTCGATCTGTGTATACCAAGCACGTGGTGCTTGCTTCAGCTCATACAATGATTTGTTGAGTCTGCACACATGCGACTCGCTACTGAAGATCTCAAATCCTTCAGGCTACTCAATATACACCTCTTCCTCAATGATCCCATTAAGGAATGTTGTCTTCACATCCATCTGATGAATGTACCAACCCGTCCGCGCTAAGGGAGAAAGGATGGTCCTTATGGAAGAATACCGTGCAACATGTGCAAAGGTTTCTTCATAATCAATCCCCTTGATCTGTGAGAAGCCTCGGGCGAAAAATCTTGCCTTATACTTCTCGACGCTCCCATCAGCAGCTTTATTTACCTTCTAGATCCATCTTGAACCTACCACTGATTTACCCATCAGCCTTGGAACAATCTCCCAAGCACTATTTCTGACAATGGAGTCATACTCCTCCACCATGACATTTACCCATGTGGGCTCCTGTGCTGCTTCTTCAAAAGAAGATGGCTCTGTCATGATACACTTGCTCATAAGAGCCATGTATCCAGTAAATCAGTCAGGTGGTTGTCTCTGTTTACGCTGTGATGTAGGGACTCCTACATTCTGTGCCGCATCAAGCTTTAGTCTCTCAGCTTCTGTGGTACTCTTTTTTCCTATTCTGATGTTTGGTTATGCATGAGTGGACTCCTCCACTCCATGAATCTACTCATGTGGCTGATCCACATCTAGAGGCTCATCTTTGGGATCAAGTAGCTCCTTCTCTGCATGCAAGTGTAGCTCCCTCTCAAGCGACAACTTCATGGCTTTCACCTCATTGAATTTTATATCCCGTCGCACCATAGTCATCCGACTGTTTGGAAAATACACACGATAATTATGTGGTGTTTATGTGTACCCCACAAATATCCCAACTTATATAGTCGGCTCTAGCTTCTTCCTGGCGTCCTTTGTCACATGAATGTAAACAGATGAGCCAAAAATCTTCAAATGAGAAATATCAGGCTTCTTACCAGTAAAAGCTTCTTCAGGTGTACTCATGCCAAGTACTCTATGAGGACAACGGTTTTGTACATAAACTGCAGTTTTGCATGCTTCCGCCCATAAGTGCATTAGTAGACCTTGGTCATGCAGCATAGCTCGTGCATCACCTATGATCGTTTTGTTCTTGCTCTCCACGACCCCATTTTGCTGTGGGTTATGAGGCGCTATGAGTTCTCTTATAATTCCTTCTTTTCTACAGAAGTCTTTGAATTCATTTGAGATATATTTACCACCATTATCGCTCCACGGAGCCTTCACTTGCTTCCGCTACTCCTTCTCCACCAATGCTTTAAACTCACAGAACTTTGAGAATGTTTCACTCTTCTTCTTCATGAAGAAGATCCAACATCTACGAGAATAGTCATCAACAAATATAACATAATACCTGTGTTTTGTTGTTGAAGCAACCGAGAAAGGTCCACACATGTCTGTGTGAATTCTCTCCAGGATCACCGAAGCACGATTCTCCTTCTCATGAAAGGTGGTCTTGACAAACTTACCCATAGTACATCCCTTGCACTGATCTGACTGCGCAAGAGTACCCTTGGGAAGTCCAGTAGAAATATGCTGCAAAATATTCAAGGCACCATGGTGAAGATGGCCCAATCTCCTGTGCCATAATTTTCCCTCATCCCGGCTCACCACTTCTTCTGCTTTTCCCATCATTGCAACGCAACCATCTACCTCCAGCTTGTAGATATTCTTAACTCGAATCCCTAAGATCTTGGTTTGACCCTGTTATCACTCAAGAAATTCAAACATCATTTTGACAATGTTAGATAGGTTCATGTGTCAAAATAGGGTTGTAGGATTCATTTTTAATTTTGGTCAAGGGAAATATTAAATTTTTATGGTTTAAGTTTACCCTCAGGTCTAAACCCACCCATATTCAAACTCCTTCATGTCACATCATTTATCATTCTTCGATTATTTCCTTTTTCCAAAGTTTTTTTGTACCGAAAGTGCCAAATTATCCAATAATCCCTAATTTCGTAGTGCATTCAGTAGAAAATAGGCAGAAAATTCTATGAAATTGGCTAATAGTTTCATAGCGAATATGAAACATTTCTCTGTTTTCTGGTTTTGAGAAGTAAAATTCAAAGGCGGTTTCTGAGCAACTAAAAATGAATTTTCAAAATATGAAAGAGGCTTTTCTTCATAACAGAACTAAATACAGAAACCTCTCTCATTTTTGTGAAAATCATTAGGAGGTGGGAGAAATTGATAAATTAAAATGCACTACGAAACTTCTGTTACTAAACTATCCTGTACATGACTGTTTAGTAGTCAACTTCATGTTCCATTTCTGGCCAAATGAAATTTTTTTTTGGAATTATGAAAGATTTTTTTCTTCATCATAAACCCATCTACAAAAAATTATTTCAAATTTATCACTGGTGTTATCCGTTGGGAGATACAAGGATTTCATTGAAACCCTATTTTCAGAAATAGAGTTTTCCTATTTTACACATGTTTTTCAAAGGTAGTTTCTGGACAGCAAGAGATGTGTTTAAAAAATCCAAGAGATTTTTTTATTAAAAAAATTAATGGCCTACAAAAACCTCCTTCAGTTTCTCAAAATACATCATGGATTAGGAGATATAGGCTCTGTTCGAAGACCTATTTTCCAGGAAAAAACAGGAAAAATCTGCAAGGATGTCTTAAATATGAAAGAAGAGATTGACACGTCAAGGAGCATAAAAACAAGTTGGTTTATGGTTAATGGAGGATGAATACATGTTGGCTACAATTTTTTTTCAACTACAACTTTAATTTGACAAAGTTATGCAGAAAACTATGTTTTTAGTAGTTTTCAGCAGTTTCGTAGCGCCTTTAGGCTTAAAAAGCAGTAAAGCGCTACGAAGCTATTGTAGCTGCATTTTTTCTTTTCTAATCAGTGTTAAAGGGTTTTAAGGGCTGAAAATTTTATGAGACATGTGTTGAAGGATGATAAATCTTATGCAAGAGAAAAGAGTCATAATTTTTGAAGATAAAGGCTTGTAAGGCAGCGCTACAAAAAGTGCTACGAAACTGCTGTATTTTCGTAGCACAATGTATTACATCTTTTGGAGCAGCCTTTAAAGCGGTTTTGGATTGATGGAGGCTATGAAAGAGTTAAATACTATGTTAAGACATGATTAAGTATTCAAGACCACGAATTAGAGATTAAATGATAGCTAGAATGATCAAAGAAGAAAAAAGATCCTTTGCCTAAAAAACAAGGTATTGTTTCCTATTTTTGAGGAGGTCAGCTAAGTGGTCATGAAGAAATGAATGCCATTATTAAAATTCGACCATGTGATGACATACTTGTCAATTATCTAATTTCAAGTATATAAGGTTGTTAAATATAGAAATAAGGAGTCTGAGTCCTTTTTGAAATAGGACTGTCGAGTAGGATATGTGTCCTTTCGTAATAAATTTCATGTTTTATAGTTATGCAAGGTGTCAATGGAAAAAAAATTGATGTATCTAGCCTAGAGGTAGATCATTTAATGATGTAAGATCCCTATTAAAGGCCATTGGGTCAAATTTGTAAAGGGTTGGAGACTTTTGGCAAAAATTGCAGCTCATTGTAAATTCACTGTTTCAGTAATACAGAGATGTGTTACTTGACCAACTTGAGATTATGAATGAGTTTTTAGTGCTTACCTATCTTATATATACCTTTTATGTATCTCATTTGCAGTGGTTTTCATTTATATTACTCAGAATTCATCCATGTGATGCTCTGACTTCCTTTATAAGTGAATTGACTGTGTATTTTCATGTTTCATGTGTGTGTGTCCTACTACTAAAAACTCTGACCTGCCTCAACTTTCATGTCAAGTAAACTCACTGAATCACTGAAAGTGTTGACTCCATAAGCTTAATTTTTACATAATGATATTATTTTCAACCTACAAGGTTGGAGATGTTATCTCATAAGACTATTTGATTGTAAAGATATTGAAGTTTCTTCTATATACAGTAACAACACAACTTTTCTTCACCTGAGATTCTTATTATATTTCGATGAGTTTCTATCCTATCTTTTGAAATTTTTTCTTCAATGTATTAATGCTTATTACTCAAAACTCATGATTTCTCATGCTCTGAATTCCTTTAAGTATTAATCCATGGTATATCTCTTTTAATATTTTGCCTCCAATGTCTTGATGTTTCATTACTCAGAATTCATGTATCACATGCTCTGACTTCCTTTGAACCTTAAGCTATTGAAAACTTCATGTATGTGTTTCTATTTCATTGAAATATTTACAAGCCTCGGCTTCCACAAGGAAAGCCTTGTTATTGAGATCCCTGTCACTGACTCCATAACTCAATTGTAGTAAGATTTGATCTTTTCAACCTACAAACATATAAAACCAATACATAAAATCATAGAGTTAACCATATATCTACATCTTTATTCAATACCATTAACCCTTGAGAGAGCCCTCTCAGATTGAGTAGGTTAAGCCTCAGTCATAAGATTGTTTTGAAATAGTTAGACTGAAGTTGTCTGATGAGAAACCATTCAGGTACGATTTTTGTGATAACATTTTGGCATCATTGCCGGGGAGCGAAGGTGTAAATTTTCCTTGGGAAGAACGAAATTTTTTTAGTTCTAAGGTCTGAGAGAAGTAGACACTTACACACATATTGGCTTTATTTCTACTTTGGCGACCCCACACATCAAATAATCAATTGGAAGGTGACTCCACTGCTTGAAGATCAGTAGCTTGATGAAGTTTCAAGATGAGTTCCATTGCGAGAATAAATGCCAGGTATGCCCCTATGAATCGGTCTCACATCCCTAGTTTTCCAAATCCTATGCCAAAGGTTGAATGGTTAATTGATCTTCCAATATTTAAATATGAAAAGCAAGACGATGCTACTCTTCATTTGGTTAGATTCCATATGCATGTATGCAGACTTAAGGTTTAGTTCCCTGAGGATTGTATCATGAAGATGTTTATGGCCACTTTAGAGGGAAAAACACGGTCTTGGTACGAAAGCCTACCAAATGGTTCATTATATTCTCTTGCTGATTTCCATGTTTCATTTTATGAGATGTATGAAGAGTGTCATCCCTCCTTATTGCTGGTCAAATACTGCTGTAAACATTGCGTGAGTTTTATTCAATATTTGGAGAATTGTTATGAAGATGATGAGTTCATGGATGAGGAAATTTTAGAGGCCCTTCATGACAACCCATTTCATCACCAAGAAGAAAGGATAACCTCTCCCTTGGATGAAAATGAAATCCAGCAGGATCTTATTTATGAAAATCATGTTACATCCTCTCAGTTTCATGAAAATTTGCAGCAGACTTTCCAGTCCTTTGAACATGAGGAGTATGAGAATCATTTCAAACATCAAGAAGAAATAGTGGAAGATAATTTCTACAATCCTCAGGTAAAGGACGAAGTTTATTATTCATGTCATTTCTTGCATCATCCTACATCAAATAATGATCACACTAATGAAGAAGTGGGTGAAATTTTTTCTTTATCCTTGTCTTCTAATTTGAAGTCATTTCAATGCAAGTTAGAAGTTAAGATTAAATTTGTGGATGAAGTTGCTAAGAACATTGAAAAGGACATTGAAGTTTTAGAAGATAAAATTCAATCTTATAGGCTTCATGATCAAGATCAGTCTTTTCAAAAGTTGTAATGCCATTTCTCCTTTGAGATTGAGGAAGAATACATTGTTTTTGAAAATTAGTTTGAACAGTAGTTTGATAGCACACAATTGAAATCTTGTGTGGCTAAGTAAAGCATATATGAGTTGTCCAAAGTTATAGAATGTATTGAGGATTATCAAACAGATTATGTCTTCTATGATTCTATAGCTGACTACATGTAATAGTTCTATAGTTCAGGTTTCCAGCTATATTTTCATTTTGAAGATCAAATATATTTTATGTTGCCTTGGTCATATCATTATCATGCTTATTTTTGGTTCAAGTGCACTCAAGAGGTTCAAATGTCAGATCAAATCAATGACTGGTTTCATTGGAATTTTCATGTTGCTTGAATTAAAAATGGAGATTATAGCTATTAGGGTAGGTAGGAGTGTGTAAATAAGCTAAAAGTTGACTGAGCATATTTTTAGTAGGTACAGATTTGGTTCTTATGTAGTGATCATCAAGCTTGAGCCTGAGGAGAAGGCCATAAGAGCTTAGTGATTTTTTTCATAAATTTCAGTTTTTATTTCCAAGAAGATGGATGGCACTGGAACTACAGGCTCTTTGGTGTACCACAGGGGCACACCATCCCAAGTGGAGCCATTCTTATCACTCAAAAAATTCAAACATCATTTTGACAAAGTCAGATAGGTTCATGTGTCAAAATAGGGTTGTAGGATTCATTTTTAAGTTGGGTCAAGGGAAATATTAAATTTTTATGGTTTAAGTTTACCCTAAGGTCTAAACCCACCCATATTCAAACTCCTTCATGTCACATCATTTATCATTCTCCAATTATTTTCATTTTCCAAATTTTTTTGTACTGAAAGTGAAAAATTAGCCAAGAATCCCTACTTTCATAGGAAATTCATTGTAAAATAGGTAGAAAATGCTACGAAACTGGCTAATAGTTTCGTAGTGAATATGAAACATTTCTCTGTTTTCTAGTTTTGAGAAGTCAACTTCAAAGGCGGTTTCTGAGCAACTGAAAATGAATTTTGGAAATATAAAAGAGGTTTTTCTTCATAACAGACCCAAATACACAAACCTCTCTTATTTTTTTCAAATTCATTAGGAGGTGGCATAAATTGATAAATTAAAATGTGTTATGAAACTGTTATTACTAAACTGTCCTGTACATGACTGTTTAGCAGTCAACTTCATGTTCCGTTTCTGGCCAAATGAAAAAGTGTTTGGAATTATGAACGAGGTTTTTATTTATCACGGCCCCAAATACAAAAACCTCTCTCAAATTTCTCACAGGTATTATCATTTGGGAGATACAAGGATTTCATTGAAGCCCTATTTTCAGAAACAGAGTTTTCCTGTTTTACACAATTTTTTCAAAGGCATTTTATGGACAGAAGGAGATGTGTTTAAAAAAACCAAGAGAGGTTTGTATTCAAGAAATAGTGGCCTACCAAAACCTCCTTCAGTTTCTCAAACTACATCATGGATTAGGATATATAGGCTCTATTCCAAGACCTATTTTTTAGGAAAAAACAGGAAAAATCTGCAAGGATGTCTTAAATATGAAAGAAGAGATTGACACCTCAAGGAGCCTAAAAACAAGTTGGTTTATGGTTAATGGAGGATGAAGATATTTTGGTTACAATTTTTTGGCAACTACAACTTTCACTTCACAAAATTATGCAAAAAACTGTGTTTTTAGTAGTTTTCAGCAGTTTCGTAGTGCCTCCAAGCTTAAAAAGCAGTAAACCGCTACGACACTGTTGTAGCTGCATTTTTGCTTTTATGATCATTCTTAAAGGGTGTTAAGGGCTGAAATGTTATGATACATGTGTTGAAGGATGGTAAAGCTTATGCAAGATAAAAGAGTCATAATTTTTGAAGATAAAGGCTTGTAAGGTAGAGCTACAAAAAGCGCTACGAAATTGCTGTATTTTCGTAGCACAATGTATTACATCTTTTGGAGTAGCATTTAAAGCAGTTTTGGATTTATCGAGGCTATGAAAGAATTAAATACTATTTCAAGCGATGATTAAATATTCAAGACCATGAATTAGAGATTAAATGATAGCCAGAATGCTCAAAGAAGAAAAAAGATCCTTTGCCTAAAAAATAGGGTATTGTTTCCTATTTTTGAGGAGGTCAGCGAAGTGGTCACGAAGAAATGAATGCCATTATCCAAATTTGACCATGTGATGACATACTTGTAAATGATTTAATTTCAAGTAGATAAGGTTGTTAAAGATAGTAATAAGGAGTTTGAGTCCTTTTTGAAATAGGAATGTCAAGTAGGATAAGTGTCCTTTTGTAATAAATTTCATGTTTTATAGTTATGCAAGGTGTCAATGGACAGAAATTCAATGTGTCTAGCCTATAGGTAGATCATCTAATCATGTTATATCCCTATTAAAGGCCATTGGGTCAAATTTGTAAATGGTTTGAGACTTTTGGCAAAAATTGTAGCTCATTGTAAATTCACTATTTCAATAATACAGAGATGTGTTACTTGACCAACTTCAGATTCTGAAGGAGTTTTTAGTGCTTACCTATCTTATCTATAACTTTTATGTATCTCATTTGCAGTGGTTTTCATTTATATTACTCAGAATTCATCCATGTAATGCTCTAACTTCCTTTATAAGTGAATTGACTATGTATTTTCATGTTTCATGTGTGTGTGTCCTACTACTAAAAACTCTGACCTGCCTGACCTTCCATGCGAATAGTCTCACTGAATCACTAAAAGTGTTGACTCCATAAGCCCAATGTTTACATACAGATATTATTTTCAACCTACGAGGTTGGAGATGTTATCTCATAAGACTATTTTATTGTAAAGCTATTGGAGTTTCTGCTATATACAGTAACAACGCAACTTTTCTTCACCTGAGATTCTTATTATATTTCAATGAGTTTATGTCCTATATTTTGAAAGTTTTTCTTCAATGTCTTAATGCTTATTACTCAGAACTCATGATTTTTAATGCTCTGAATTCCTTTAAGTATTAATCCATGGTATATCTCTTTTAATATTTTTCCTCCAATGTCTTGATGTTTCATTACTCAGAATTCGTGTATCACATGCTCTGACTTCCTTTGAGCCTCAAGCTATTGAAAAATTCCTGTATGTGTTTCCCTTTCATTCAAATATTTACAAGCCTCAACTTCCACAAGGAAAGCCTTGTTATTGAGATCCCTGTCACTGACTCCATAGCCCAATGGTAGTAAGCTTTGATCTTTTCAACCTACAAACATATAAAACCAATACATAAAATCATAGAGTTATCCATCTATCTACATCTTTATTCAATATCATTAACCCTTGAGAGAGCCCTCTAAGATTGAGGAGGCTAAGCCTGAGTCACAATATTGGTTTGAAATAGTTACACTGAAGTTATCTAATCAGCATCCAATCAGGTACAATTTTGGTGATAACAGACCCGTTGTTTTATGTCACAGGAAAGATTTTCCCTCGCTGAAAACAACATCATAACCTCTGTCCTCCAACATAGCATCCGAGACTAAGTTCTTCTTCAAACCTGGAACATGCATAACATCTTTCAACATAAATGGTTTACCTGAATCCCTCTCAAAGGTAATGGTTCCAATTCCGGTCGCACTGTATCTACCATCATTGCCCATATCTATATGAATTTGGAGATCCTTCTCCTCCAAGTCACTAAACAACTCCTTGTCTCCCATCATATGGAGGGAAGAACCACTATCAAAATACCACACTGATCCCATTGTGCTTGAAACCAATCATGCGATCAAAGAGAAATCAAGTTCAAATTGCGAGGCTAAGGCCTCTTCGGCTGCAACTCCAGCAACCTTCTTGTTCTTATTTTTCTGTGGGTAGTTAATGGTGAGATGCCCATGTTCGTGATAGTGAAAACACTTCACCTTGGACAAATCTAGCTTCTTGCCTTTAGCCTCAGATTTTGGATGCAATTTATTCCCCTTCCCTTTCCTTGCTTTGGTAGCCAAAGCACAATTCTCTTCATCATCATTCTTCGATGAAGATCCATCCTTGGTTTTCTGCCTTATCTCCTCTTGCACAAGATCCGACCAAAGTCGCTCCCAATCCGATAGTTTCTCTCGTCCATTGATAGAGTCTTTGTAGCTATGCCAACTTTTCGGAAGCCCAAGGAGATCCAAGCTCACCAAGTCATCATCTGAAACTATAATCCCCACACTTCCCAGCTCATCCCTACATTGGACAAACTTCCTGAGATATTTTGGAATATTGTCGCCCTTTTCCATTTTGATTTTTCTGAGCTTATATTTCAGCACCAACTTCCTATGGTCGCTTCTGCTTTGAAAAATATCTGTCAAAGCCTTCCACATTGAAAATGGAGTGGCTTTCCTGTGAATTCTTGACACAATATGGTATTTCACACCTTCCAATAGAATTATTCTTGTCTTTGCTACTTTCTTTTGCCATGCATCAAGTAATGCAACATTGCTAGAAGTAGGCTTATGAACATCGCTATCGATGAAATCCTTCAGTCCATTATCTTCAAACACTGCCTCCATCTTGTCCTTCTAGGCTATGTAGTTTGAGCTACCCCCAAGTGCATACTCCAACAACAACCCATTGAAAGCCATTTCAATGAATACTCAACTGTCACACCAAGAAGTTTCTGCAACAAATTCAAATTTTCCACCAGCACAAAAAACTCAAGACCGCTTCACTATTGCAATCTCCATTGATTAACACTGCTCCGATACCATGTATAAATTTATTAATACTGATGTATTACCAGATTCTCCTAACCTAAAATATTTATCTTCTTGCTAAACACAGAATCCTTCCACTGTTAATCTTGCGGAAATTAAATCGCCAATTGCAAAACTCATGAGGAAAACAATCGCACATAAACACAGTTGTTTAACGGGAAATATTAAAGCTAAAAACCCCAACTATCATATATTATGTACATCAATGGAATCATGTAAAAATCTCATACAAATTTTAGTACATCAAGCTCTCAGTACAATCAACAATCATTACACACTGTTATGCAAAAATTTGCATTTCTATGCACCAATTTCTTGCCTCCTGATAGCCTACCTCCACTACGCAATCCATGTTAAAGAAGACCTTTGAATGAATTTGAATTGGCCTTTCCTTGACTGCATAATCCTCATTGGCATCTCTAATGTGTGTCAGATGCATTGATTGCATCACTATAGTCACAACAAATAGTCCATCTCACCCTTTCACCTATCTCTCCACTGGGTCTCCACTGGAACTGACATGCAAGTAGTTAACTGCTGTATTTGTTCAGTTGTTAGTGATTTATTAGTTGTGAATTAATTAACTAATTAATTCACTAAACTCTCACTAGTGTATCTTTCAGTTAGACTAGATACAACTAGCTCAATTGAGTTAAAATAAATAACAACTCCCATAACTACTCTTCCAACTCTGTCACAAATTTTCCACTTCAGTTCTAACTGAGTCCTCCTTACATGAGCCACCAATAACCCTAAGAATTTCATAATTCCTTCAACCCACTGATTTTCCAAATCTTTTCACTGAAATAAAGTGCTCGAAGAGAATAAGTTGATATTT
The DNA here is from genome assembly GCA_034641835.2 of Pinus albicaulis. Taxonomy (NCBI): domain Eukaryota; kingdom Viridiplantae; phylum Streptophyta; class Pinopsida; order Pinales; family Pinaceae; genus Pinus; species Pinus albicaulis. The sequence goes on along the minus strand of JAXQQM020077796.1, from coordinate 107,595 downwards.
ATTGTCGGATTATTATTAAGGGCTAATAATAATGACATGCATCTATTTTTAGATTGATGATCTATAAATAGACTTCACCCAATATTCTAAAAATAGAATTTCATCTATTTTCCACATTTGACCAACCATCTACAAATAGCATCCTACAACTTATAGAATATGCTCACCATGTCTAAAAATAGACATACACCTAAAAATAGCCTACGGGCCCCACTTAGTGAAGGTTCTTACTTTTCACTAAGCTCATCATCTTGTTGATTCTCAAGACAATCAATAGATGGTTAGCTGCAAGAAGGATTACGAAGGTCCAAAAGAAGGAAGAAGGATGCAATTTCTTAGTTTTGGGGCTGTATCTCTCTCACACGTGTGACATTATAGGGTTTTGGGGTTGAAAGAAGAGGTTGAAGTTGCAGGATCGAGTTATAGTAGGACGAAGTAAAGGGAATGTTAGATGGAAGGAAGGAAACTCTACCTAGCCCTCACTGACCTTAGGAAGAGTTTTTTTGCTCTTGGAATGTCCCAGAAGGAGGTTAAATTATTGGTTTCTTCCAGAACTATAGGGTAGAAGTTGCAGGTCAAAGTTTTGATTGAGTAACAATGTTGTAGCTAGAAAATCAAAGTTGCAATGTGTAGCAGATTGGTGCAGATTAAAGAAGGATGTAATATCCGAAAATGGAATAATGCATTGATACACAAACACAATATTTGAAACACAGAAAATGTACACATAAGATTGAAAAATAATAGAATGTATAGAATAGGTGAGCCCTTTATTATTATTGGATATGGATTACAATTACAAAAATGCTCAAAATAGATGCACTCAAGCCAAATACATAGGCTAGAATGATGGTGAAAACATGCCAAAGCAGGGACTGTGTAACTGGAGAGATGCTGGAAGAAATACTGCGATTTCCCTTTAGCAGATGATGTACATATTGCTACTGGATAAAAAGGGAAATGCATATGTATGGAAATATGGAGCTCTTTTGATGCCAAGATTCCAGACCTAGGCACTATGATGGAAACCCAAGATAACCCAAAAAGGAAATTCCAGATCTATAAGATTGGAAATTTACCCTCTTGGGGTTTGATCCCTTGACTGCTGGGTTATGTAGATCTAAAGCTAGATCTGACAAATAGATGACTGCAATATGTCACAAGATCATATCTAAGCTTTGAGGGCTGATCCCTCCTTCAAATCTCCAAGCTAGAAGCTTGATATCTTGCTTCTTCTTCCTCCTCCTTCAAGATACAGCTGCCATAAACACAACAGCTGGATAAAATGCGCTGTATAGGAAGGGGAGGTTTCTTCCTACTGCAAAATGTGGCTATGAAGCTCAAAACTGATGGATGCAATGATATACAAGTGAGGGAATGGTCCCTCCAAGGATTTCTAGCTGAAATACTAGAAATTTCCCCTCTCCCTTGGCTCTGCAAGACTGGGCTGCGAAATCCTTGATGGGACTACTACTGCTGGGAGATGAATTATGGATGGCTTGATGCTTGATATAGGTTTGAAGCACTGGAAGGTTGATCTTGAAGCTCAAGGTGATAGGATGAATCCTTCACTGGTTCCTCAGCTGAAATACTAAAGGACAGCCTCCTCCTCTCAAACCCTAATGCATAAATAATTCTTGGAGGTTTGGATTTAAGGGAATTTCTTGGAAGCAGACTGATTTTGCAAAGAATTTTTTTGGGTTTAAAGAATTTTCTTGGAGGACATTTCTTGGAGGCGGCCTGATTTTGCAAAAAATTGTTTTGGGCTTAAGGAATTTTCTTGGACGTACATTCAAAGGACATTTCCTGGAGGTATGTGATACTTTTTTTTGGATATTTTTTGTGCTTTTTTTTTTTGAAAGTATCGAGTTGGGTTTAATTTCGAAAAGACATTTTCTGGAAGTATTTTTTAAAGCGAAGTTTTTTTTTTTAAGTTGGAGGCATTTTTTGAAGCGACATTTTTTTAGAGTACGTGTTTTGAGTTGAAGTAAATCTTTTGAGATTCGTTTCATTTTTATAAGACATTTTTTTCTCGAATTTTTTAAAGTAAGTGTTTTGGATTGGAGTATGTATTTTTTGCAAAAATTTTAAAATGAATTTTTTTTAAATTAAATCTTTTGTGATGTTTTTTCTAATTGAGTTATTGTCTAATTTTTTGAAGGAAATTTTTTGAACTTCATACCCTATTATCATGGGAAATCGAAGGAATTGTACGAGAAAATATGATCGAAAAAGAGACCTTGAGGAACGTAGAGAAGAGACGAGATAATCTCGCAAAAGAAAGATAGAAGCACTCTCAAATATTGAAGGGGAAAATCAACCTCAACTAGAAGTTGAAGCATGCATGTAAATGTAAATATTATGATTTTGATATATTTAAAATTTTCCTAGTGTAAAATGTGAAGCTTAATTTTTATTTGATGAACCAATTTGAAAAATATTTTGCAATGTAAACAGAGAGAGATATTCCTCAAAAAATTGATGATGAGATACAAAATTTTGAAAGAGAAAGTGAAAGAGATATTGAACCAATGATTGAAGATGGTGAAAATGTTGAAAGAAATTCAAGTGAAGAAATTGAATCACAAGGTATGTACACATATATATATGTTGAACACATGCACGTATGATTGAAATTATACATATATTTATTAGTTTAGTTATTTATTGAATAGCCATTTTTTCGAATATGCATATGAAATCACCGTCGATGATGAAATGTTAGAAAATGTTGACACTCACACATATGGAGACAAAAAAGGGCCATCACAATATACGATATTGTGTTAACTGCATTTTTGAAAAGTATTTCTTAAATGAGCGGGTGACAGTTCAGGCTCAAATGTTGAAAGGTCTCCTATCATTAAGGAAATTTTTTGAACTTCATACCCTATTATCATGGGAAATCGAAGGACTTGTGCGAGAAAATATGATCGAAAAATAGACCCGGAGGAACTTAGAGAAGAGACGAGACAATCTCGCAAAAGGAAGTTAGAAGCCCTCTCAAATATTGAAGAGGAAAATCAACCTCAAGCAGAAATTGAAGCAGGTATGTAAATGTAAATATTATGATCTATTGATATATTTAAAATTTTCCTAGTGTAAAATGTGAAGCTGAATTTTTATTTGATGAACTAATTTGAAAAATATTTTGTTTAACGTAAACAGACAGAGATATTCCTCAAAACATTGATGATGAGATACAAAATTTTGAAACAGAAAGTGAAAGAGATATTGAACCAATGATTGAAGATGGTGAAAATATTGAAAGAAATCCAAATAAAGAAATTGAATCACAAGGTATGTACATATATATATAATATATATTAAACACATGCACGTATTATTGAAATTATAGATATATTTATTAATTTAGTTATTTATTGAATAGGTACTATTTTTTCGAATATGTACAGATGAAATCACCGTCGATGATGAAATGTTAGAAAATGTTGACACTCACACATATGGAGATAAAAAAACTGACCATGTTATACGATATTGTGTTAACTGCATTTTTGAAAAGTATTTCTTAAATGAGCGGGTGACAGTTCAGGCTCAAATGTTGAAAGGTCTCCTATCATTAAGGAAATTTTTTGAACTTCATACCCTATTATCATGGGAAATCGAAGGACTTGTGCGAGAAAATATGATCGAAAAATAGACCCGGAGGAACTTAGAGAAGAGACGAGACAATCTCGCAAAAGGAAGTTAGAAGCCCTCTCAAATATTGAAGGGGAAAATCAACCTCAACTAGAAGTTGAAACAGGTATGTGAATGTAAATATTATGATTTTGACATATTTAAAATTTTCCTAGTGTAAAATGTGAAGCTTAATTTTTATTTGATGAACTAATTTGAAAAATATTTTGCAATGTAAACAGAGAGAGATATTCCTCAAAACATTGATGATGAGATACAAAATTTTTAAAGAGAAAGTGAAAGAGATATTGAACCAATGATTGAAGATGGTGAAAATGTTGAAAGAAATTCAAGTGAAGAAATTGAATCTATATATATATATATATATATATATATATAACAAATGCACATATCATTGAAATTATAGATATATTTATTAATTTAGTTATTTATTGAATATGTACTATTTTTTCGAATATGTATAGATGAAATCACTATCGATAATGAGATGTTAGAAAATGTTGACACTCACATATGGAGATAAAAATCATCATAAGTTATATTTATATTGTGTTAATTTCATTTGGTAGGAACATTTCTGTTGATGGTGATGGTAGTTCATGCTCAAATGTTGAAAGGTCTCCTATCATTAAAGAAATTAAAAGATGCTACGACACTACGGGTATTCTAAAATCAACCAAAGATAAAAAAAAAAATGAAGGAAGATGTGATAAAAAATATGAGTAGTGCTATAAAGTCAATTAAGAGATCTAGATAGAAAGATGTTTCAATTGTACGTAGAGGAATACAGATGGCAATGGTTTCATCAAGTACTCAAGAGAATCGTTTGCAATGGTCTATAGCACAAGCATCAAACCACAAAAATTTTCAACAAACACTGAAATGCTCAAGAATAGATGTAAATGATGAACTTGCTTGTTGGAGAGCTATTTGTAGGAAACCATACAAAGATATACTTCAAGAAAATGTTAAAAAAATAATATATGAATATTGGAAGAACAATTCGCGTGTTTCGCCAACTGCAAGGCATGTGATGCAAAGAAGAATAGAACGAAATCAATACGAAGAACATGAAAAAAATTTCTTGGAAAACCACTCGTACAGAGTTATTCAACAAGTTCAACAGAGAATCAAATTAAGAACACTCTCCAAAAGCTGAACCAACAAAACCATGGTATGTAAAACCTATCACCGTACAAAGGTACCAAGTTGCCAATGCTATCATGTGAATTTAGTTATATTATGACACATTCCTTGATTTTAGCATTGTGATGGAAGTGATTCACCCTCCTTCCACTATTCACACACTTCTGTTATCTCAAATTCTTATATATATGCTTATGAACTATTTTACAAAAAGAAATGTGTTGGTGGTAAAAAATGTGATGATTGTGGAAATTTGACTAAATTTCAGAACAAATATCGTATTGATATAAATGATCAATCATTGTCCAACATGAAAGTGAAATGGAAGAGATATGAATATATCGATACATCAATTCAAGGTACAAATAGTGTTAAAATAATTGAATTACTAGAAGACAAAATTTTTTTGATAGACTTTTTGAGAAAGTTTGAGGCAAAAATTTACAAATACACCAAGCATTCCCATAGAGCTCGATGGCAAGACTTGCAATTCAAAAAATCTTGTGAATTTTTTCCACCAGGGACCATTTTGTCAGTGATTGATTTTGCAGAAAACTACACATTTGTTCCACAAAAATAAATTCAGAGTGAATACTATCATTCTGACCAAGTCTCCATGCTCGTCCATATTCTATATATACATGCTGAACAAAATGTCGATCATATAGAAAGCACGAGTGAAAATCGACATATAATTAAAGAATATCACTTTTATATCAGTGACGATCGTACACATGATACATGTTTTGTACAACATTGTTTTGGAAGAATTTATGATTCATTGAAAAATCGTGGAATAACATTCAATGAACATTGGATATGGTTAGACGGATGCGCAGGTCAATTCAAATCTGCACGATCATTTTTTTGGTTGTGTTGTCTTCATAAGAAAACCTGCATTAAACATTGTTGGAATTTCTTTGAGACCGGCCATGGAAAAGGAGAACATGACGGTGCAGGAGCATGCATAAAATGAGTACTTCGAAGATATCAAATGAACCACTCTGCACGCCGACTTGTGAACGCTGAAGAAGTTTTTCAATGGTGCATCGCTGCTCTAAGCCATGAGAAAAACCCATCAAGAGAAGTGTGAAGGTACATTCAATTTAATTTATATTGGAAATCTAATTTTAAACATTGTACATTTATCATGCAATGATTATTTTTAATTTTATTTTGATATCATATTTACAAATTCTTTTTCTAATTTTCCATATAAAGGTTTTTCTGGCATATTGGAATCGGAGACGTAGATAGATCAATTGGAAATGACGTTGAAACAATAAAAGGGACTCGAAAATTGCATTCAATTCAAACAAAGTTGTCCACAAATGTGTTTGCATTGGATAAAAGAAAATATTCTTGTTTTTGTGATGTTTACATAGACAACACAAAATCCAATGACGTCTGTGAAAACAAAATGTATGTGAACGATTGGAAACATACAGAGCTAAATACAAAGGGAAAAATGTCTGTTGCAATGTTTGAAGAAATGGAATCAGAGGAAACTACAATATCATCCGATGGTGATTGAGTTTCTGATCTTGTTAGAGAAGGTAACATTTGAATTACTTTTTAATGATTTAAAGATTTACAAATAAATTTAAATATGCATAATTAAATGTTAAATTTATTTTATTGTGCAGGAGATGTTTTTGCTGTAATTGCACCTATTGACAACGATGAAAATGTGAAGTATTATTTGATGCGTTGCACTGAACGAAAAATGAAATTATTACAAAACTATAATGATCACGAATTTCAATATGACAGAGGGTCTATTATACTGAAAGGTTATTTTTTCAGACAAACTCATCAAAGTGGAGACTTTGTTTACTTTGAAGACTATGAACCTGATTCCATAAGTTGTCAATATAGTCACTTGGTGTGTGCAGCACACATAAAGTTGATAGAAGTTCAATCAAAGAAAAAATCGAAAATTAAGAGATGGAAAATGTCAAAATCCGATCATGAATGGATTATTGAAGATGGAATTCCATTAGAATTTTTTTGAGTGAATTGCCCAACAATTGATTCTCTTTGGATTAAATATATTTTAGAACTTCCAGTACTCAACTAAAAATTGAGTTTCTTATGTTATTTGTGCAAGTGTTTGCACATGTACAAATTGTTTTGGTACATGCACGTGCTCTAGTATCAACTGAAAGTGGCTTTTCTATACATGTGCATTGATGAAAAATGTTACATGTATTGGATATATATGTGTGTGTGTGTGTGTGTGTATTTTTTAGAATGCAATTAATTTTTCAAGTAGTTTTACTATGTGTATTGATGAAAAATGATTCACGTACTCAATATATATGTTCTAGAATGCAATTAACTGGAACTAGTTTTTCTATGTGCATTGATGAAAAACTAGTTGGATTTTCTAGTAAAAAGTATCCACAATGTAAATAAATCATCCGCAGTATAGTTTTGTACGAAGATTCCTTTCAGACAAGAGACTCGGAGCACTTCTCCGACTTTTGGTGGGATTTGACCCACATCTCTATTCCTGATTGAAAATCTAGTACAAAATTTGTCTGTCCAATGGTCAGATATATGTTCTATGTTCTAGAATGCAATTAATTGAATGTCATCAATTTACCAAATTATAAATCAACAAGGCTACCTATTTGAGTGCATTAACGACATTGACCCAAATTCAACAAACATATATATGTACTAGACTTATATTTCCAATCAAAATTAAAGGGATAATTTTTACATATATCTACTTCTTTAAAATATTTTTTCAATTAGAGCTCAATTGATACATGGTTAGTTGCATTGAAAAGCTAAGTTCTTCCTATTTGAAATGTTTTCATTCAAACAAGACTACATGTAGAGATCAAAATAAATCTTAAGATTCCAAATGTACTTCAACCATCCAAAAGGGATTTGTGCAACAATACTTCACATGCCATGCCAATTATAGTGAACAACTATCCAATAGAAACATTTAACATTATATACCACATGTTCCAAATGTAGATTGAAACCATCCAAAACTTTTAAGTTTTAAAAACTTTTTGATAATATATCGTGCAACATTAAAACATTAAATATCACATGCGAAATGTAGATTGAAACCATTCAAAACTTGAGTTTTAAAAAAAAATTGATTATATATATCATGCAATGTTACTTCACATGCCATGCCAATTATAGTTCAACTAGATCCAATAGAAACATTTAACATTATATACCACATGTTCCAAATGTAGATTGAAACCATCCAAAACTTAAGTTTTAAAACCTTTTGATTATATATCGTGCAACATTAAAACATTAAACATTTAAAACATTAAATATCACATGGGAAATGTAGATTGAAACCATCCAAAACATGATTTTTAAAAACTTCACATGCCATGCCAATTATAATTCAACTATCCAATAAAAACATTTAACATTATATCACATGCCAAATGTAGATTGAAACCATCCAAAACTTTTAACTTTTAATTTAACAAAAAATTATAGATCACAACATTACTTCACATGCCAAATGTACTCCAAGCATCCAAAACTTAAATTTTAAAAACAAAAAAAATTATAACACATGTCATCACATAACATGCCAAATTTAGTTCAGATGACAACATTAATTTATTGATGAAAACATTACTTCACATTCACATGCCAAAAGTACTAAAACCATCCAAAAATTAACTTTTTGAAACAAAACAAATTATATTAACAATGTAATAAAATATGTCCAAAAATTGTAGATCTCACAAGTATCAAACTGTATCAAGTTTAACAAATTTTAAGACCATCTAAATCTTGAAATCAAATCTACAAATCATGTCCATCAAATAGAGACTGATCTAGCGTCTTTCCTATTAGGGTCTCAATCCGCACACTATCATGTGAAGCATCATGGGAAACCTACATACACAATGCACATGTACTTGAACATTAAAATTTTAATTTTTAAAAATGAGTGAGAATATATATATCTAGAAATTCATGTAAAAGACAAAATATAACAAAAAAATCATGCAATACCTCATGAGGTTCCCTCTCCATTTGATGAACAAGTTACCCCCCATAGGAACATCTGCAGTGGTAAACTGTACAATATACATGTACATACACATGTATTTATTACAAATTGTACACATGTACATATGTATGTTAAAATAATTTCAAACCCTAAGGTCATTAACACATACCATTCTGGTGCCCTCTTCCTCATGAAGAATTAAGTCTTGCAAACCATTGCGACAATTTTTTGCATATATTTGGATATATTCAACATTCATGTTGCCAATATCTTCATTTGTACAATACACAAAATTGGCACGTGCATTTTCACGTGCTCTTTGTCGATTTAAACAAACATCGACTCCACCCAATCCACTGTAAACATTGTCGATCATAACATCCCTTGCTTCTCGACTTATTTGAGAAGTCGAATCCATCTCTGACCGCAGAGTTTCGACCCGAAAATGTCGACTCACCAATGGTGGCTCAGGGCGAGGCAACTCCACATCTTTCTTAGCACCCTTTATACAGAAGTATATAACCCATCTTCTCTTGCAGCTAAAAATTTGTTGTATGTCATTTAGTTATTTACATCAAAAAAAATTATAAAAATTAAAATAAAACAGTAGAACTCAAACAATCACATGGGAGCTCATAGCTTACAGCTCATTCGATGTGTGATACCAAGGTATTTTTTCATCATCAAACATATGTTAAAAGACACAGTAATATTTTTGAATTAATTTTGTTATTTCATCACTAAAATGAGTATGTTGAGGATGCCAAAATATTCTTTATTAATTAAAAGTGATATATATAAACTACATATGATATATACAGCCTACAGCACTTAGATAAGAGGATTTGTTTAGATATTGAGATATTAAGGGGATTGAGCATTAAATTAGATTACTTTTAAAATTGTATAAATAAGAGGGGGTTTTGAGAGGAAAACACACTGAGATTGTGAGTGAGAGTGTGGTGGAGAGCTGGTTTTGAACAGCCAAGGCTGTAAGCCTCTAGCAATTTGTAAGGGCCAAGAACGTTGAATATTTGGCCAAGAAGATCAGTTTGTAAGTATGTTAATTTTTATGAAAGTGTGATTTTGAGTTATGCACCTTAATGGATTGGTTTATGTATGGTTAAATTCTGCCTAAGTGAGCTTTCGAATGTTGGTTATGGTTTGAGAGTGTTAAATTTGTGATTAAGAGTTAAATCATGTGCCTTAGCTGAGTGTTTATGGATGGAATTGAATATAATCTTTGCAAGAATGGTGATTGTAATTTTAAGGTTGAACCAGTCCTCTTAAATATAATCGATTGCAGTAAATGCTATTTACTGAGCGCCTGAAGCCACAAGACATAAGTCTTGGGCAGAACTGAATTCGATTTATGTGAATATGTTTGGTTTTAAAGGTGGCTCTGCACATAAGCTATTAATATTGGTATGGCAATTGATAAATGGTATTGTTAAATCTATGTCTGTCCAGTAATTTGATTATCGATTTGTAGTATTGACAGCGATGGGAAATGAGGAAACACTCAGTGAATGTGAAGCGTAGATCTTCATAAGGAACCAAGTGAGTTTTGGTTTTAACATTGACGGATTGTATGAAAGCGTTCAGGTGGTAGGTATCTGGGTTAATAGAAACGAATTTGATCCTTGAGGTTGTAATAAATCGTATGTATCTGTGGAATGGAGATTCGATTTTATATCTCACTGCCAAGTTTATATTACAGATTCAATTCAGAAAGTAATGAATGTTGAATGTATTAAAAAGCTGACTGCTGTTATTGAATACGCTGGTGATGCGGATTGATGGAATTAAAGTCGATTGTGAATGGTAATGTCTAGCATAAGTCTGCATTCTCTGCGTGAAGGATTTTAATTCGTTACATTGAGTTATAGTTGTGTTGAAAGCGCTGTTTGTGTCAATCATTGTTAACTGTAGAAATCGATTGTGGGTGTTGGGTAAATCGATGGGTTTTTGAAATAGGCGCAGGGTTGACTCCAATCCAGTAGCAACGTATGCAGCTGGAAACAAAATCCGGTTTTAATTCATTTGCTGTAGAAGTCTTATGATCGATTGGTGAATAGAATACAGGAAGGCGCAGAACTGTGGTTCAAAATCTGTTTGGAATTTAATGCAGTTTCAATTGTTGTTTTTCCAAAACAGTGAATAGTCTGAATAGCGTGGTAGATTGGCAAATAAAATATTGTTTGCAGAAACATATGGAGAACGAAGCTGTGACAAACAACAAAACGAATGAATAATGACCAGATGGATAATTAGTGTGCGGAATGTAAGCAATGAACCAGTGAATACTTCAGAAAAGGCGTTGTCAAGAATTGGATGGGATTGCTGGATGGAGTCCATTTATGGATGAATTCGAAAACATAATTTAATCTTCGGATAGAAGGGAAAGGTAAGTATGTGGTTAGCATTCGATTTTTAATAAGCCTGAAATCGATGTAACAAAAGTTGAATTGTGAATTGGGGTAAGCGCTGGCTCAGTTAATAATCAACTTGTAATAAAATCGATGTTCTTTTAAAAAATTTATGCAACTGGCATAATTTGTTAAACCAAAGCAGATGATAGATTGTATAAACTGGAGTGCTGGCATTAAACCAAACAAGTATGAAATATTGAATTGGAACATTCACAGGAAGGGAAAGGGTATGAAATTGCCGGATTGAAGTTGAAGTTAGTTATATATTTTGAATGATTTTGAGTCACATGCTTCTGCTTATGTAATGGTTTAATGATCACAAATTATTTTATTATACAATGTTTTTAAAACATAAGTTGGAAAGCTTCTGCAATAAAATGGGAATTGTGAATTTGCCAGTTATTGAAAGTGATTTGGGCATATGATGATGATGCATTTGTATATGAACAGAGTTTAAAGTTCCTGGGTATTGCAAGTTCTAGGCTTGCATCATTTTGGTATCAAAGCTTGGCTCTGTATGAAAGTTCTTGAGAAGTAATTTTCGGTTATGCATTCGAACAGAATAAGAATTCTATTTTGATTGGTAAAATTTGATATGGGTTGTATGAGTGATTGTCAAATTGCAGGAAATAAGTGCAGAGATAAATTATGACAGCAGATGTGCATGCAGATAAGGGAGATCAGATTCTAATCTGACAGTCAAGCAAATCAGAGTACAACTGGGAGAATGAAGAACCGTGCAGGTATTGTGTTTGTTTAATTTTGAATTGGGTTTTACTGATAAGAAATAGATTGAGGATTGATGGTTGCAGCAATGAAGTATCTCAGCAAAGGAGATCAAGGGATAGTAATGAAAGAAGCTGTTAATGATTTCTGAGTGGAAGAAACTCAGCAAAGAAGGAATTGTTGCTGACAGGTAAAGTTTGCCAGATCAAGCCAGAAGATTGGAAGAGAGGATCAGATTTTAAAATTTGATTGACAGTAGTTGAATATCGAGAAATTGTGCAGAGGAAGGTTGGTGCTTAAAGTCTGTTGGTAAGATCATGAACTGCTGGTTGGTTCTTCATACTTTTCCTTCTCTCAGCCTCTGATATTCCATGAAAATCCTAGTCAAGTACTACTGCATCCCTCTTTCTTTTCCCTCCCTTGCTTCCGTTTTACCTTCATTCTTCCATTTCCCTTTATTCATGAAAACCCCACCAAACCATGTGTTATTCCTCGTCCCTCCATTAATCTCTTTCCCCAAGGTTAAAAAACCCATGTTTTAACCTTATCGGAATTATATTTCCTTTTGGAATTCTTTGGAAAACCATAGAAAACGTATGTTTTTATGCGTTAAGCTTAAGCCCCTCAGGCTAAGCCCCTTGTCGTTTCTCCCTCCACATGCCCGAGCGCCACGACCGACCACTCAAGCCCTGAGGTGCTAAATCAAAACGTGGTCCCACTCCGCCCTTTTCCTTTGAAACATTCAAAAAACCCATCTTTTATAAGGTTTTGGCGTAAAATGTTAAACCACGTTTTTTATTGCCCCGAGTCCTCCCAGCCATCGATCTGCTCCCCAGATCCGACGGAGCGGAGTACCCCTCACCTGGTGGACCCCCTCCCCCGCGCTCTTTTCCAAAAACCATGGTATATATCCCGCACCACCTTTCGTCGAGTAGCGGTTTTATCCCATCGGCCAACGATTCCACACGCTGGCCGGCACGTGTCCTCCACCTCGTTCCCAAAACCGCCGTCCTTCCGCTTCGCCCGCACATTATCTTTCGTACCATAGCCCCACGGCAGGATCCACCTCCACCGTCGGATTTGGGCCCTCCCATCCGACGGTTTCCGATCACTTCTTCTGTCCGGCCTTTAGCGGACTTGCCCGCCTGTTAAATTTCCCCCGGTGCGTTCGAAAGCCGATATTCACCGTCAATCTTTGCAGATCGACGATTCTCATGTAACCGCTCGATTCCATCGTACACTCCCCTTTTTCCTCCGCTGAATTTTCAGAACCCCCCCGACCGTTGATCGCAATATGATCAACGGCTCCGATTGCTCCATTTTCCCACACGCCCTCTAAAGCAGATTGACCTATAAACCAGATTTTTTACGTGTTTTTTGTATTTTGTAGGGAAGAAGTCAATTGTTCGTGTTTTAAACAGGGTTCTCAGACCTGGAGGGTGACGATCCTTTATGTCTCGATTCCTCCGTGGAAATCACCTACAAAGCCATTTTTCACTTCTCATCAGTGCTTTCAACGACATTGATGCCTTTTTCTACCTGCACAGCCCTGCACAGCAAAGAATACCGGAAAAATCGACACAGAGAAAGAGTATCGGGTATTGAAGACCCCAGTGAACCAGAGCAGCAGATCAGTGGATATATTGGCGGGGATTACGGCTAAGACGGTTATCAAAATCCTAATCCCCGACTCAAAACACAGATTAAAGGAAAACCTAAAAGTGTTCATCAGATACGTTGCCTCCACCGTCATACTTTGAGGCAAAATGATTCCTCAACCACCGCAGTGCCACCTATTGCCTCAGAATGCTCAATCAGAGGATGAATTTATTGAACAGGATCAGATATTATGCCTCGGAACAACCAAAGAAGTTATTTCTGCACCAGATTTAATGACAGAATGTTTGCAGAGTAACCCTAATAGTACGCAGAGCCTCAAAGGTCAACAAAAGCTCCCTTCGAGCTTACTTCATAAGTGTAAACACATTAATGCAGTGCAACACCTGTATGATTTCTTCATCAAGCCTCCAAGGGCCGGGAAGACATTAATTCTGCATTAATTGTATTTGAGATCTTTTTATTAGATCTCACCTCCTCATCCTTCTATAAATACTCCAGAAGAGGATGAGTGAGGGGTTGGATTAGTTGGTTGTCAATGTAATTGTTGAAGTGTTGTAGCTGTTTCTGAGTGGAAAACTCTTGACTGTAAATAGCGGTTTCATGGGCTCTTGGAGCTCTGCTTGTAACAGATAGGTTAGGTTGTGAAGAGAGATGGATTAAAACATTGGATTTGAAGATTGTAACCGGTTTGAAGCAATCAATACAAGATGATTTATGGGATCCTGGTCTATGCTGATGGTGATGTTATTCTCACTGTAACTTGTGTTTTGTTTCTGTTTTCAATTTGTTTCATTTTCCACTGTAAAGAATAGTTTAAACAGTGTTAGGGCCTGCTGTATATCAGTAACCTTCCCTGGCTGAGAAATATTTATTTAAATGTTTTCTTTCTGCTGTGTTATTTGAGAATGATTTAATTCAGTCTAAGTACAGAGATGTTGGCGTTCCCTCATCTTTTCGTCACTGCTGAATGCTATTTTTAAATGTTACTTTCATATATGTTGTGTAAAGATTGAATTGAGGAAATCAAAGGTTAGCCCTGAGTCCCTTTCTTGTTTGCTCAACTATTTGACTGTTTCCCTTAGGATGTGTCAAAAGCTGACTAGTTTCAAAGCACTTATCAGATCTTAGGCCATTCTGTGTTATCTTTGTGATTGTCTTGGAAGTAACTAAGTAAAGAAGAACTAGGAGAGGATCAGGGTGAGTCCCAGCCCACTAGTTTCTACTCCAAAGGTTGCCTTCAAGTTTCCCTTCATTTTTAATCTGTGTTCTATTAGAAGTGTATCAAAGGCTGGATAGTTTCAAAGTACTTACCAGATCCTAGTTTGCTTCTATGTTTTTCTTAAGTGCCTGGTCAAAGGCTGGATAGTTTCAAAGTACTTACCAGATCCTGGGCTGCCCTTTGTTCTGCATCTGTCATTTCCCCTGTCTTATTGTATCACTCCATTCCATAAATCAAACTTTAAAGAGATCCTTAGGCATAGATGACTTGCCCCATAGATTCCTCTTGAACCTTAATGTTTCAATTAAATCCTCTTATGACTCCATAGCCCAATGGATTGAAACTTGCCATCATCTTTCTTCATGATCAAAGCTTACTCTTTAACTTGCAACTTCTCACCTTTGAACCTATTTGCATATAGATCTTTCCGCCTCAGACAACAACTATGTTGAGAAAACCAAACAAAACCCTCGGCCTTCATAACTAGCCTAATATCATCACCCTAAACTTCAAAGACAATATCCATCTTTGTACATATTGGAGAGATCCCTCTCCGGATTCAGGAGGGCTAGATCCTAGAATCCAAAAGTTGGTTGAAATGATTAACTCTGTGATCGGACTTTGCCAATCTTGCTTGTTACAGAGACCTAACATTTCTGGCGACTCCGCTGGGGAAGTTTTAACTCAAAATCTCTGGTTCCCTGACAATTGTTCTATTTTGCAGCTGAGCCACCAGAACCTAACATTTCTGGCGACTCCGCTGGGGAATAAACTCAGAATCTTTATAAGACCTTGAGAGTAAAAAGCAGCATTTTCAAGCACTACCAAGAAATGGTAATCATGATGAAGCTCAATTGAATCAGTGACAAACTAGGTCAATCCTAGGATTCTTCTAAGTTTTTATCTAACCTTGGAAAATCCGCTAGCTTAGCCATAAGGATAGACTGTCTTTGTTTCATAACCGTAGCTAAGTTTTGAGGCAGAGTTAGGATATTCTTCTGAACCACAAATAAAAGCAATTCATAAAATACCAAAAACATTTCAGATTGGTAGTAAAACACTAGTTTTGATATCTTGTATACGTCTTTGATGTGTTTTACCCTATACTCTTAGACAGAGTCTGGAAAGGGCCAGGTAGCCTCCGGGTCTCATCCTCTTTTAGGGGTGACATATCTGGTGAATGCCCTCCCAGTCAATCTCTGGTTAGAGTTTGTTGTGTTTTGAGATATCCTTGAAAAGGAATGTTTCACAAACACCGTGGTGGACAGCGTACTCCTTTGAAAACACTCTGAACTTTCCACCTGGCGACTCCACAATCTTGAACAGACCTTAAGACTCCACTGGGAAGAACCCTTATCATTATAAAATCATTCAAACTCAGTTAGAGGACTGTGGGATTTAAAAATTGTAAAAACAGATTGGTTAACCTCCTAAAGATTGTCATATCTGGTTGAACTTTTCCTGTTTAGTTGGGTCTAAACATATAAACATTGTGGCTCCTAAAAAGATTCACACTAGAGCTCATCCTGACCCCGATCCACCTGAAATAGTTGATAACCCAGAAATAATTCTTAGGAAGTCTCCTAAGATACAATTTTCAACTGTTTTCAGATCATCCCTAAGAGCTAATTCAGTCCCTGAAAACCTTTCAGCTCTTCACGAATCACAAATTGACTTATTGAACCCATTCAGAACTAGGTCATTTGGTGATTTAGATCAATTAGATTCTAAGCCTTCACTTTCATCTCCCGAAACAAGTGAAACACTTGGGAATAGAGAATCAACACCTCCTGATTTACATTTCTTACATAATCTAGGTGTCTCTCATCCAAGATCAACTCAGAGATCTACTGCTATTCCATCCACTTCTGTTCATCCTTCATCCACTGTTCAAACCACTCCACTTCAACCCACACCTCCTCTTGTAAATCCGCCCCCACCACATATCATGGCAGCATGGTATGCTCCCCTAGTCCTTCTTGTACCACTAGTCAATCTTCCACAGGACTATCAGTCCAAAATTCCATTATATGATGCTAGTAATACTATAACAGCATCTCAACATGTGGACAAGATGAATGACTACTTTGATAGAAATGAAATTGATAATGAGTCTGTCAAAATCAGACTGTTTGCTCAAAGTTTGGGGGGAGAAGTGAGAAAATGTTTTAAAGGTTTAACCCCCCATAGTATTAACGACCTCCAAGCCTTCCATCAAACATTCTTAAACAAATCGGAAGTAAGGAAGAATCCTCTCCAAGTCCTTGTCGACTATAACAATCTCCATAGGAACCCTAGGGAAAGTGTACAAGCTTATTGTACCAGATTTAACAGTGTGTATAATGCACTTTCCCCTGAACTAAAACCTCCTCAGGGCTCAGCTTTAAACAAATTTCCTGAAGGGTTTGATCCGGACATGACATATTCACTCAGAGAAAGATTTTTTGCAACCCTTGAAGATATGCAAAGAGGTGCTCTTTCTGTGGAAGTTAACCTCATGGAGAAGAGAGCAAGGATGAAAGCTGAAAAGAGAGTATCTTTTAGAGAGGAATCCACCCCTTCCACTTCAAGCTCGAAGATGGAAAGAATGATGGAAGAAATGATGAAGAAAATGAGCATTCTAGAGAGAGCGCAAGCAAGTCTAAATCAAAACGCTCCTCAAAACAGAAACCAAAACCAGAATCAGAATATTAGAAGAAGTCATCCTCCAAACAGACTTAGGGAAGATGATCAGCAGATCATTCCTCCCTTTCATCAAAACTTTTTAAGTGAGGTTGAACAAACAGATCATATAACAGAGGAAGATGATATAAACTTATTTGGGGTAGAGGATGATGACTTTGAGGTTCATTATGATAAAAAACAAGGTCTTTATACACCGTACGATGATAGAAGAGATGATAATGAGAATTACTATCAAAACATGGAAAATGCTGTCATAGAGCCTTCAAGGGAATACGAACTCAGAAGTAGGTCTAATCAACAAACCCCCAACAAGGAAACCTCTGGCAAACCTTCTCAAAACAGCACTGCAACCAAGTCTAAAACAATCAAACAAAAGGACACAACAGTGGCTGTTAATTCTGGTAGTGGTAAGGAGAAAGACACTCAAAATATTGAAAAACAGAGTGCAAACATTAGCAGTACTAGCACCTCGGTTAGTACCCCTGGAAAGACAACTGTTTCAACTGTAGATAAACTGAACCAGCAAGCTGTTATTGCTGATAAAGTGGCAGCAAGCAAGGCTGAAATTAATGCTTTGAAGAATCTAAACCCTTTTAGCCTGGAACAGGAAATCTCAAAGATCAAAATTTGTGTTCCTTTGACTGAGTTAGCTGCCCAACATGTATATAGGTCCAAAATTTTGAAAGCTTTGAACTTAGAAGATAATGAAGATTCACTCAATCTTAATGATGACCAACCAGAGCTTATTTTTGGTCCAAAGATTGAAGGAAAGTTCCAAGAGGGTCCTGTCCCTCCCTTTTACGTAAGCTTAAACATTCATGACAAAATTCTGCACAACGCTATGCATGACTCGGGTGCTTCCCATAATTTAATGCCAAAAGCTGTAATGGAAAGCCTGGGTCTTGAAATTACCAGACCTTACAAAGACTTGTACTCCTTTGACTCAAGCAGAGTTAAATGTCTAGGATTGATAAAAGATCTCTGTGTTAACTTAGCCCAGATTCCAACCAAATGTTTAGTCATGGATGTTGTTGTGGCTGATGTACCCCCAAAGTATGGAATGCTTTTATCAAGGTCTTGGGGTGCTAAGTTACAGGGGACCATGCAAATGGACATGACCTATGCGACTATCCCTGTTTTTAATCAGACTAGAAGACTTTACAGGGAATCCCACATGCAGTACACAGTGACAAGTCAAGATCGGCCTCAAAACTCCCCTCTCTATGCTATAAACACGAGCCTTGATTCTTTCATCATGTTCAATGATGAAACACTTACGGGATAAATCATTTCAAAGGAATTAATGGCTGAAACGGAGGGAGAGGAACACAACTCTAGATTTCCGAAACAGTCTATTGCATCTGAAAATCCTAGCAAATTAAGCACAGGTCTTGAACTGCAAGTTTTCAATCCTTCGAATTTAAAACTTGATAGTCAGCAGGACAACCCTCAACCCGATGAAAAACTTGAGGAATCAAGAGATACAAAGCCCATTCATCAAACTGAAAATGTTCCTCTCTGGACTATGTATTTTGATGGGTCATGCACCAGAACAAATGTTGGTGCAGGTGTCTGGATTACTAACATTGAAAATAATCATACAGAATGTATCTCATGCAAATTAAATTTTCAGTGTTCCAACAACATAGCAGAATATGAATCCCTTCTCTTAGGCTTGCATCTCTTGAAAAAGTTAGGTGCCAAGAGAATCAATGTATATGGGGATTCTGAACTAATCATTAGGCAAGTTAATGGGGAATATAATGCACATCACCCCAGACTTAGGGCCTACAGGAATGATGTCATAGATCTTTTGAAAACATTTGAGGAGTCCACACTGACTTTTGTCCCAAGAAAAAGAAACATTGCAGCCCACAATTTAGCCTTTGCTGCTAGAACCTGCCCAATGCTGTATGATGACACCTCTCAGATAAAATTCAGACCAGCTATCCCTGATAACAAGAAATATTGGCAGGTGTTTGACGGAGATAAACAAATAGAAGACTTCATGCAATTCAGAAATGAGTTTGAACCTCATAGTTCAGATTCAGATTATGATACAGACTGCAGTGAAGAAAATTTTCTTGGCGAAGAAGAACCGTCTCCACAACTGGTAGATATAAACCTTCAGACTATCAAACTTGGAAACCAAATAGAATCAAGTGCAAGATCTGAAACAGAGGAAATGGAAACTCTGCATTCTAAGGATGATAGTTTGCCCAAGGGTTTGGCCCCTCTAGAAGAACTGTTTGATTTTGATGATGTGGCCAACAAACCTAAACTGGAACCTGTAGAAACTGAAGTGGAGGAATGTAATATAGGCAGTGAGGAAAAACCGAAATTGATCAAGATGTCCAAAACTTTGCCAGCTCACATTAAACTCAAATACATAGAGTTGTTCAAAGAATTTTCTGATGTTTTTGCTTGGAGTTACGAAGATCTTAAATCCTATGACACTGAGATAATACAGCACAAAATCCCTCTTAAAGAAAACCAAAAACCATTCAAACAGAAACTGCGCAGAATCAACCCTGTCCAGTTGCCATTGGTTAAGAAGGAAATCATGAAGATGCACGATGTTGGTATTATTGTCCCTATTAGATATTCTGAGTGGGTATCTAATCTGGTGTCGGTTAGGAAGAAGACTGGAGAAATCAGGGTTTGTATAGACTTCAGAAATTTAAACAAAGCTTCATTAAAAGACAACTACCCTTTACCCAAGATGGATCATATTTTGCAAAGGGTGGTGGGGTCTAAGAGAATTTCTTTGCTGGATGGCTATTCAGGGTATAATCAAGTCCTAGTCCACCCTGAAGATCAATTAAAGACAGCTTTTACTACACCATGAGGCACTTTCATGTATGTGAAAATGCCTTTTGGTCTAATGAATGTTGGAGCAACCTTTCAGAGAGCCATGGACATAGCATTCTCGGAAGAATTGGGCTTCTTCATCATTATCTATCTCGATGATGTAACTGTGTTTTCAAAAACAGATGAAGAACATTTAGAACATTTGAGGAAAGTTTTCGAGAAGTGCAGAAGGTTTGGGATATCTTTGAACCCTAAGAAGACTTTATTCGGTCTCCAGGAAGGTAAACTTCTTGGGCACATCATTTCAGAAGAGGGCATAAAGATTAACCCCATGAGGATTGAAGCCATATTGCAAATCTCCCATCCTCGAAACATCAAAGAGTTGCAGTCTTTCATTGGAAAGATTAACTTTTTGAGAAGGTTCATTCCCAACTTGGCTGAGCTCCTTAGGAATATCACAAACGTGTTGAAAAAGGAGCAAGGTGTAAAATGGACCTCAGAAGCAAAGACATCCTTTGAGCTGGTGAAACAAGCGTTAACCAAAACACCGGTTCTCATAAGTCCTGATTTTTCAAAAGATTTTTATATCTTCTCATTTGCATCAGAACATACTATAGCTGTTGTCCTTTTACAGAAAAATCCGCAAGGACAAGAGCAGCCCATTGCATTCTTTAGTAAGGCATTGAGGGATGCCCCTTTGAAATACAACATTATGGAGAAACAGGCTTTTTCTTTGGTAAAGGCTTTGAAAGACTTCAGAGTATACATCCTTCACTCACACATCATTGCCTTTGTCCCAAATTCGGTTGTAAAAGACATTCTAACCCAGGATCCAGATGGTAAGAGAGGTAAGTGGATTGTTGTTATTCTTGAATATGATTTAGAGATAAAACCCACTAAGCTCATCAAAGGCCAAGGTCTAGCTAGGTTAATGGCTGAATCAAATTGTGAACTTCTTGATATTAATATGATTGATGCTTTGGATGACCAAGAAGAATTCTCAACTCCCATTGTTGAAGATCATTTTGTGAATTCTCCTTGGTATACTGACATTGTTTATGTTTTACTTAATCTAAATACACCTCCTGGTTTATCCAAAACAAAGGCAAGATTCGTAAAGTTAAAAGTTGTAAACTATTGCATTATTGATAAATGTCTTTATTGGAAAAATGCAAGTGGTATATTGCTTAAATGTTTGCCTGAGTTTGATGCAGAAAAAGTTAAGCAGGAGTTCCATGAAGGAGAGTGTGGAGGCCATTTGTACTGGAAGTCAACAGCCAACAAAATTTTGAGGGCTGGTTTCTATTGGACTACTCTTTTTCCTGATGTACACAAAATGACAACTACTTGCCATAAATGCCAATTGTTCGAGGGCAAGAGAAAATTACTACCCCTTCCTCTGCATCCAATTACTGTTGAAGCCCCTTTTCAACAGTGGGGACTTGACTTCATAGGAGAAATCCATCCACCATCCTCTGCCCAGCACAGGTGGATTCTTACCGCCACAGACTATTTCACTAAGTGGATAGAAGCCATTCCTTCTAGACAGGCCAATGATTCGGTTATCATAAAATTCATAGAAACCAATATCCTTTCCAGATTTGGCTGTCCTACCAAGATCATCATAGATAATGCAGCAGCATTTGGGTCAAAGAAAATGGTGGAATTCTGTCACAAGTACCAGATAACATTGGGACACTCCACAGCCTATTATCCTCAGGGTAACGGACTTGCAGAGTCTTCCAACAAAAGCTTAGTGAACATAATAAAGAAACTGTTGGAGGACAACAAAAAGTCTTGGCACCCAAAGCTAATCCACGCGCTTTGGGCTAACAGATTAACATTGAAGAAATCCATTGGTATGTCACCTTCCAGCTTGTGTATGGTACAGATGCAATTTTTCCTAATAGCCTTGGTGTACCAGTTATGAAGTTAATTCAAGAGCTCCAGACTGAAGAAAATGACATAATCAGAAGAATAAATCAGACCATTCATCTTCATCAAACCAGAGAGGAAGTGTACAACAAAGCATTGCAGAAGCAAGATAATATCAAGAAGATATTTGATAGA
Source organism: Pinus albicaulis (assembly GCA_034641835.2). Lineage (NCBI taxonomy): Eukaryota > Viridiplantae > Streptophyta > Pinopsida > Pinales > Pinaceae > Pinus > Pinus albicaulis. The sequence goes on along the minus strand of JAXQQM020077796.1, from coordinate 85,211 downwards.
AGGACAAAGGCCAGCAATTTCAAGATTGGGGACAAAGTTTTAAAGTGGGACTCAAAGAGGGAGGACAAGGGAAAGCATGGTAAATTTGACAATCTGTGGCTTGGCCCTTAGTCCATTCATTCAGTTGCTGGAAACAATGCATTCTTCTTACAAGAGCTGAATGGAACAAAATTGTTTGGGGGTCTTGTCAATGGCAGGATGCTTAAGCATTACCTTTCTTAAATTATTTCATGTTTGAAGCCTTTTTTACCTTTTTTCCACTGTAAATATTTCATCCACCATTGCATTTAAAGTTATGAAAAATCAAAAAATACAAAAACAAAGAAAGAAAGAAAAGAGGGCAGAAATGAAAACAAGAAAGGCCAAGCCCCATGCCAAAAAGAAAAATAAATCTGAAAGTGTGCAAGCTTAAATGCCACTCCTTGAAACACACTTCTAATTGGTCAAATTGTTTAATCTTGACTAATTAGCTTTCAATTTTCTGCTAATAGGGTAGCAAATTTGATTTGCCAAACTGTTTAATCTTGGCTTATCAGTAGATAGTTTAGAATAGAAATTAAGGTTCAAAGAAACTCAAAATCTAAACCAAAGTTCCCAAGAGAAAAATGACTCAAACTGTTTTATTTTTCGAGTCATAGGAGAGAAGACCTGGTTCTAATTCGCTCAAAACTTGAACCAGAAGAGAAGCAAAGATAGCTCACCAAAAAGGAAAAGACAGAGCTGTGAATATAAGAGAAGGCCATAATAAGAAATTTTCAGATCTTAAGCCTTCTGTTTTGATTTAAAATTTTCTACAAATAATAATCTATGTGCAGCTTGTTTTTATGCCATAGATCATAACAAGTCAAACAGATCAATCTTGACTTGGATATTTTTAAATTTCTGTTGTAGAATTTAGAGAATGAAAGTTTGTTGGACTGTTTAATCCCAACAGACAGTAGACTAGGTAGAGAAATATCTGAGCTCAACTGTTTAATCTGAGTTCAGGGAGAAATAAGGAGTAGAAATAGATTAGATTTCCTGCTTTCAAAAGAATAAAATGTTGAAAATAGAGTTTGCCAATCCAAGTGCACTCTGATGAAGAAAAAATGTTAGATCAGTAGGATTGGGGTAGGTAGAAGTTGTATTGATGAAATTCATCTTTCTTTCATAACTGATATTATTTTGGCAAAGGAAAAGCAAGAGCAAGCAATGGGTCAGGCACCGGTCAGCATCCCAGAGAAATCAAGTCTGAATTCTTGATGCCTTCAAGAAGGCACCATCCCCAAGTGGAGCCACTGTTAGCCACCTATATTTTTCAATTATGTCAGCTGGTGGCTAAATATTCTTTGCAGCCTTCAAGAAACAAATTCAGTCCTGAAGTTGTTGGTGCTTAAAGTCTGTTGGTAAGATCATGAACTGCTGGTTGGTTCTTCATACTTTTCCTTCTCTCAGCCTCTGATATTCTATGAAAATCCTAGTCAAGTACTGCTGCATCCCTTTTTCTCTTCCCTCCCTTGCTTCCGTTTTACCTTCATCTTCCATTTCCCTTTATTCATGAAAACCCCACCAAACCATGTGTTATTCCTCGTTCCTCCATTAATCTCTTTCCCCAAGGTTAAAAAACCCATGTTTTAACCTTATCGGAATTATATTTCCTTTTGGAATTCTTTGGAAAAACCATAGAAAACACACGTTTCTATGCGTTAGGCTTAGACCCCTCAGGCTAAGCCCCTGCCTTTTCTTCCCCCATATGCCCCGACGCCAGAACCATGTGCTAAGTCCGACAGGCGCTTAACTCTTGGAATTTATTTTTTACCCGAAACATTGAAAAACCTTCGTAAAACACAAAAGTCGGGTTTATTTTATTTTCCGCCAAAGAAATTATGTTAAAAACTCGACCGTCAATCTGCCCCATGGATCAACGGTGCGGAGTACCCCTCACCTGGTGGACCCCCTCCCCCGCGCTCTTTTCCAAAAACCATGGTATATATCCCGCACCACCTTTCGTCGAGTAGCGGTTTTATCCCATCGGCCAGCGATTCCACACGCTGGCCGACGCGTGTCCTCCTCCTCGTTCCCAAAACCATCGTCCTTCCGCTTCACCCGTGCATTATCTTTCGTACCAAAGCCCTGCGGCGGGATCCACCTCCACCGTCGGATTTGGGCCCTCCCATCCGATGGTTGCCGATCACTTCTTCTGTCCGGCCTTTAGCGGACTTGCCCGCCTGTTAAATTTCCCCCGGCGCATTCGAAAGCCGATCTTCACCGTCGATCTTCGCAAATCGACGGTTCTCATGCAACCGCTCGATTCCATCGTACAATCCCCTTTTTCCTCCGCTGACTTTTCAGAACTCCCCCGACCGTTGATCGCAATACGATCAATGGCTCCGATTGCTCCATTTCCCCGCACGCCCTCCAAAGCAGATTGACCTATAAACCAGATTTTTTACGTGTTTTTTGTATTTTGCAGGGAAGAAGTCATTTGTTCGTGTTTTAAATAGGGTTCTCAGACCTGGAGGGTGACGATCCTTTATGTCTCGATTCCTCCGTGGAAATCACCTACAAAGCCATTTTTCACGTCTCATCAGCGTTTTCAACGGCATTGATGCCTTTTGCTACCTGCACAACCCTGCACAGCAAAAAATATCGGCAAAATCGACGCAGAGAAAGAGTATCGGGTATTGAAGACCCCAGTGAACCAGAGCAACAGATCAGTGGATATATTGGCGGGGATTACGGCTAAGACGGTTATCAAAAGCCTAATCCCCGACTCAGAACACAGATTAAAGGAAAACCTAAAAGTGTTCATCAGATACATCGCTTCCACCGCCATACTTTGAGGCGAATTGATTCCTCAACCACCGCAGTGCCACCTATTGCCTCAAAATGCTCAATCAGATGGCCGAATTTATTGAACAGGATCAGATATTGTGCCTCAAAACAGCCAAAGAAGTTATTTCTGCACCAGATTTAATGACAGAATGTTTGCAGAGTAACCCTAATAGTACGCAGAGCCTCAAAGGTCAACAAAAGCTCCCTTCGAGCTTACTTCTTAAGTGTAAACACATTAATGCAGTGTAACACCTGTAGAATTTCTTCATCGAGCCTCACGGGGTCAGGAAGACATTAATTCTGCATTAATTGTATTTGAGATCTTTTTATTAGATCTCACCTCCTCATCCTTCTATAAATACTCCAGAAGAAGATGAGTGAGGGGTTGGATTAGCTGGTTGTCAATGTAATTGCTGAAGTGTTGTAGCTGTTTCTGAGTGAAAAACTCTTGACTGTAAATAGTGGTTTCATAGGCTCTTGGAGCTCTGCTTGTAACAGATAGGTTAGATTGTGAAAAGAGATGGATTAAAACATTGGATTTGAAGATTGTAACCGGTTTGAAGCAATCAATACAAGCTGATTTATGGGATCCTGGTCTATGCTGATGGTGATGTTATTCTCACTGTAACTTGTATTTTTTTTCTGTTTTCAATTTGTTTCATTTTCCACTGTAAAGAACAGTTTAAACAGGGTGAGGAACTACTGTATATCAGTAACCTTCTCTGGCTGAGAAATATTTATTTAAATGTTTTCTTTCTGCTGTGTTATTTGAGAATGATTTAATTCAGTCTAAGTACATGGATGCTGGCGTTCCCTCATCCTTTTGTCACTGCTGAATGTTATTTTTAAATGTTACTTTCATATATGTTGTGTAAAGAATGAATTGAGGAAATCAAAGGTTAGCCCTGAGTCCCTTTCTTGTTTGCTCGACTATTTGATTGTTTCCCTTAGGATGTGTTAAAAGCTGACTAGTTTCAAAGCACTTATTAGATCTTAGGCCATTCTGTGTTATCTTTGTGATTGTCTTGGAAGTAACTAAGTAAAGAAGAACTAGGAGAGGATCAGGGTGAGTCCCAGCCCACTAGTTTCTGCTCCAAAGGTTGCCTTCAAGTTTCCCTTCGTTTTTAATCTGTGTTCTATTAGAAGTGTATCAAAGGCTGGATAGTTTCAAAGTACTTACTAGATCCTAGTTTGCTTCTATGTTTTTCTTAAGTGCCTGGTCAAAGGCTGGCTAGTTTCAAAGTACTTACCAGATCCTGGGCTGCTCTTTGTTCTGCATCTGTTATTTCCCTTTATTATTGTATCACCCCATTCCATAAATCAAACTTTAAAGAGATCCTTAGGCATAGATGACTTGCCCCACAGATTCCTCTTGAACCTGAATGTTTCAATTAAATCCCCTTATGACTCCATAGCCCAATGGATTGAAAATTTTCCATCATCTTTCTTCATGATCAAAGCTTATTCTGTTTGCTTGCAACTTCTCACCTTTGAACCTATTTGCATATAGATCTTTCTGCCTCAGACAGCGGCTATGTTCAACCATCCGAGAAAACCAAAAAAAGCCGTTGGCCTTCATAACTAGCCTAATATCATCACCCCAAACTTCAAAGACAATATCCATCTTTGTACATATTAGAGAGATCCCTCTCCAGATTCAGGAGGGCTAGATCCTAGAATCCCAAAGTTGGTTGAAATGATGTTAACTCTGTGATCGGACTTTGCCAATCTTGCTTGTTACAGAGACCTAACAGAAGCATAAAGATTTGTTGAAACAGATTTGCAGGAATGGTGAGATTCTGAAGGTAATTGAAGTGCAAGTGAATGGAAGGACAAGATCAGACGAGATCTTAGAGGTAAGATGATATGGTTTTATTTGGATTTGAAGAATAGAATATTGTAGTCTTTGCATTGAAGTAACTCCCAAAAGGTAATGTGATTAGAATTGCTAACAGATAAAGGAAGCTGGTGAAAGTTTCTAAGTGAAAACATAGAGGTGGCATAACCTTGAAGAATTCCAATAGAGATGGGAAAAGGAGGACAGTTGTGTTCTTAGAACATGCAGATGAGTTGAAGCCAGGAAGAGCAAAGAGAAGTGCTCAAAGGAGGTTCCGTAGATAGAGAACCAATTGCTTGCCAAAAGACTGAGTGAGGAGAGCTTGGTGAGGTAAGTGGCGGCAGAACAGGACTTGCTGCTGAAGAGGCTTTAGTGCAACTCATAGTAAAGTGAGTGAGGAACTCATAGAGATGGGAAGGATGATGACTAGTGACAGTCGTAACAGAGGTTTTGAAATAAACCACAGCAGAGGACAAAAGGAGAAGGATGCCAAGGCAATTGGCATACAGAGACAGTTAAGCAAAGAGGAATATGAGAGGGAGAAGGCTGAGATAGAAATTCAACTTGAGGTGTTAATGGAGATGTTGCAAAGAAATGAGGTAGACCAGAAGCATGGTTATGTCATAAGAAAGAAGCTGAAGTGGCAAAGGCTACAAGAGAAGAGGAATCATCAGGTGAATATGCAGTTGATAAAGGAACTAAGGGAACTTGAACAGGTTATAGATGCCAGACAGAAGATAGAGAAGCTCGAAAGAGTTGAGCTACAGCAAAATGAAGATGTTGAAGAAGATGTTGAAGTTTTGATATGTTACCCAGAGAGTGGACCATTAATTTTTGAAAGTGATGAAGAGCTAGAGGAGTTGAATCATATAAATGATTCAAAGCAGCCCGAACACTTGATGACTGAAGCATCAAATAAGACCGTAAGGTCTTGTGATTTTAAAACTAACGATTTGTGTATGATTGTAGGTTTGGAAGAAGATAGACAATCTTTTAAAGTTGTCAAAGATGTGAAAGAGTACCTTTCAGAAGATGAAAGTTTGGAAGCAGAATATGATAAAGAGGCTGGGAAAGAATCAGTTCAATACAATGGACAAATGCTGGAAGACATCATTAATGATGAGAAGGGGAGACTAGCTGACAGTCTCAAGAGTTCTTTGAGTTTGGATCAACATACTGATATGCTGACAGAAGAAGAGAAATCAACGCAACATACTGAAGTGTTGCTAAAGGGAAAAGAGGTACAGAGGCCTTATATTTTTTATTATAATGATTGTCTTATAATTGAAGATGTTGTTGCAGACGCTGGAACATATTTGGCACAGATGGAAGAAGGACAAGAAGAACATCTACTGAAGGATGTTAAGGAGAGATTGCTAACGAAGGATGACAAAATAGTTGTCATAAATAATAATCAAGAAGAAATTGACAGATGCAGAAAACAGAGGCAAGAAATTATTCTAAAAGACAATGTAGCAGCAGCAGAAAAAGTGCAAAATAGCAGTAAGGGTAAAAAGGAAGCAATCAAAACAAGTGAAGAACAAGCAAGAATGAGAGTTCAGCAATCAATAGATGGAAACAATCAGCAAACAGAGGACATACTGGACAGATAAATTGAGTTGATAAGGAGGTTAATGATAAAAACATCCCAGAGAAAGACGGCAATCAGAAAGAAAAGGAGTGACAACAAAAGGAAGACAGTAGCAGATCTTGAAGGCAGAGCAAGTGGAGCACTACAACACAAAATATGGAAACCTGGAGGACAACAGCAGATAGTAACAGCAGTAAAGCAATTGACAAGCAAGGAAAAGTTACAAAATAAAATTTGGGATCCAGGAGGAAATATCCAGACTTATGACCAGGTGGTCATGAATTTTCTTACATGGGGAGTCTGATGCAGGAGCATCAAGGGTATTTTTTTTTATTTGTAAATATGTTAGAAAAGGGGGTGTGACAATTTTTAATATTTTTTAATTAATTTGTTATTTTAAATAAAATAGGAGGAAGTGAGGATTTTTGTAAATATCCTTTTAATTAATTAAAAGGATATGAGAGAATTTGGTTAGTTAAGGATATAAAGGGATAAGAATTCTAGATAATAGGATTGTTGAGATATTTTAGTGATATTGAGATATTAAGGGGATTGAGCATTAAATTAGATTATTTTTAAAATTTTATAAATAGGAGGGGTTTTTGAGAGGAAAACACATTGAGATTGTGAGTGAGTGTGAGTAGAAAGTGAGAGATTTTCTGCTTGGACGCCTTCGGGCAGTTTGTAGAGGGCCATTAATCTAGAATATCTGGCCAAGAAGGAAAATTTGTAAGTATTGTAAAGTATGTTTAATTTTTATGAAAGTGTGATTTTGAGTTATCGCCTTAATGGGTAGTTTATGTATGGATTTAAATTACGCCTAAGTGAGCTTTGAATGTTGGTTATGGTTTGAGAGTATTAAATTTATGATTAGAAGTTAAATCATATTGCCTTAGCTGAGGGTTTATGGATGGAATTGAATATAAATCTCTGCAAGAGTGGTGATTGTAATTTTAAGGTTGAACCAGTCCTCTTAAATATAATCAATTGCAGTAAACGCTATTTACTGAACACCTGAAGCCACAAGACATAAGTCTTGGGCAGAACTGAATTCGATTTATGTGAATATGTTTGGGTTTAAAGGTGGCTCTGCACATAAGCTATTAATATCGGTATGGCAATTGATAAATGGTATTGTTAAATCTATGTCTGTCCAGTAATTTGATTATCGATCTGTAGTATTGACAGCGATGGGAAATGAGGAAACACCCAGTGAATGTGAAGCGTAGATCTTCATAAGGAACCAAGCGAGTTTTGGTTTTAACATTGACGGATTGTATGAAAGCGTTCAGGTGGTAAGTATCTGGGTTAATAGAAACGAATTTGATCCTTGAGGTTGTAATAAAACGTATGTATCTGTGGAATGGAGATTCGATTTTATATCTCACTGCCAAGTTTATATTACAGATTCAATTCAGAAAGTAATGAATGTTGAATGTATTAAAAAGCCGACTGTTGTTATTGAATACGCTGGTGATGCGGATTGATGGAATTAAAGTCGATTGTGAATGGTAATGTCTAGCATAAGTCTGCATTCTCTGCGTGAAGGATTGTAATTCGTTACATTTAGTTACAGTTGTGTTGAAAGCGTTGTTTGTGTCAATCATTGTTAACTGTAGAAATCGATTGTGGGTGTTGGGTAAATCGATGGGTTTTTGAAATAGGCGCAGGGTTGACTCCAATCCAGTAGCAACGTATGCAGCTGGAAACAAAATCCGGTTTTAATTCATTCTTTGTAGAAGTCTTATGATCGATGAATAGAATACGGAAGCGGCAGAAGCCATGGTACAACTCTGTTTGGAATTTAATACAGTTTCAATTGTTGTGTTTCCAAAACAGTGAATAGTCTGAATAGCGTGGTAGATTGGCAAAGAAAAGATTGTTTGCAGAAACATATGGAGAACGAAGTTGTGACAAACAGCAAAACGAATGAATAATGACCAGATGGATAATTAGTGTGCGGAATGTAAGCAATGAACCAGTGAATACTTCAGAAAAGGCGTTGTCAAGAATTGGATGGGATTGCTGGCTGGAGTCTATTTATGGATGAATTCGAAAACAGAATTTAATCTTCCGATAGAAGGGAAAGGTAAGTATGTGGTTAGCATTCGATTTTAAATAAGCCTAAAATCAATGTAACAAAAGTTGAATTGTGAATTGGGGTAAGCGCTGGCTCAGTTAATAATCAACTTGTAATAAAATCGATGTTCTTTTAAAAAAGTTATGCAACTGGCATAATTTGTTAAACCAAAGCAGATGATAGATTGTATAAACTGGAGTGCTGGCATTAAACCAAACAAGTATGAAATATTGAATTGGAACATTCACAGGAAGGGAAAGGGTATGAAATTGCCAGATTGAAGTTGAAGTTAGTTATATATGTTGAATAATTTTGAGTCACATGCTTCTGCTTATGTAATGGTTTAATGATCACAAATGATTTTATTATACAATGTTTTTAAAACATAAGTTGGAAAGCTTCCGCAATAAAATGGGAATTGTGAATTTTCCAGTTATTGAAAGTGATTTGGGCATATGATGATGATGCATTTGTATATGAATAGAGTTTAAAGTTCCTGGGTATTGCAAGCTCTAGGCTTGCATCATATAGGATCACATTGACCCACCATTTAAATCATTGATTTTAAGACTTATAATGATTTGTTTAATTTAAATTGAAAGATATAATTACAATGGTTGCAATTAAACAAACTAGTTATATATTAGTTTCCACATGTAATAAATACAATTTTAAATTTCAAACCTGCTTAATTATATGCTAATTTCTATAGTTTCTACTTTAGTTTCTTTTGGTGCTTCTTTTAGTAAAGTTTCTATGTCTATTGTTGGTGCTACATACATCCTAATATGGTTTTTCAACTTATATGAAATAAAAAAGTTTATAAGAATGCAGTGAACCATCATTTGCATTACTATTTTCTAAGAGGTATAATGATACCTTAAACCACAATTGAAAAAAGTAATTGTAATGATCTATATCAAACAATTTTTACTTACAATCCAATCCATTGTAAAAATTTCTAGAGCATGGGAAATTTTGATGCAAAAACATTAAACAACCATTCAAATCAATAATTGTTATCAATACAATAATATCTCACAAAAATAAAGAACATAAAATTATTTTATTCTACTTATGACAATCAAATCAACAATTCTTTTATTAGTATTGTGAAGTAGAAGTCAACTTAAATTTAAAAGGGCTACAAAATATAGTAATAATTCATGATGTCATACATATTATGACATGAAATAGACACCAATCATCTTAAGGTACTATTAGATGTGATTGAACATCCTTCAAAATAGCTTGCACCTCTGTTGCCTTGCTACGTTTAATCAACATTCTCCATAGCTCATCGATCAATCAATTATCGTCTTGAATTGTTCCATTGAATTGAGGGGCAAGAATCACATTTTCTTTTGGATTTCCTTTCATTCTCTCAAGTGAACACTCCACTATAATAGTATTGGTTGCATCATATTCGGTATGCATTTCCCACACTTTTTTCATTGATTTAGTGTGTATACCTTTCGTTGGATTTTCAATGGCCTTATGTCCCTTTTTTGGTTTACACTCTAAAGCAATCCACATATACACAAGTTTATCTTGTAAATTTTCTGAAACCAACTTTTTTAAAACTCTTGTTGTGCTTTGTTTTGAAGTTGTCATCCAAATTGCAATTTCAAAAATTGTTTTTGCATGTGGATGAATCCAAAATATTTTTCTCTCTATTGTGTAATCTGCATCAGTTCCCATTTTCTCAATATGTCCTTTGTTTGTTGCTTCATCATTGATGCTATGATAAAAAAAATGTTCTTTAATTCAAGAATAACTAATTTCTTTTCAGTTATTTGGGCTGCAATAGAATAAAAAATAGTCTAGTCAAACCATTTTATTCTTGTTACAAAAATTACTAAAAAGGTATCGAAACAATACACTTACCATGAGTGTTTTTTCGACTATTTATAGATGAAACAATCTTCTCTTTTATCATCTTATTAAACCGTCAATTAAATATGATCAAATTATGTAATGTAATATATATTCAATACAAAATTCACAATTAAAGAAAATCATTAGCAGTGTAACTTACGAAATACAAACACACACACTTTTAACATTATTTTGATTGTTAGTTTTATTATTTTGATTTGTTCCTATAATAAACATATATAATGTTATGGTATTAAAAGCATTAAAATTTGAAGAATACTAATAAAAGCAAAAAGACAAGTAATAAGTACCTAATATGGCATTATCTTAGTAATTATAACTTTGCACTTCATCATTGTTTTTGTTCTTTTTATTTGTCTCTACATTAAACATATAAAATAGTTTGAATTGTGAAAATGAATAAAAATCATTAAATAATAAGGAAAACAAGTGGGCAAATCATAAGTACGTGATATTATATTTTTTTCTTGATTATAACTTTGATTCTCAATCTTCGGATTATTATATTTGTTCTCATTATTTGTCTCTATAATGTACAATGAATATGTTATAAATTGTGACAATGATTAATTGAATAAAAAAACAGACAAAATAATAAACAACAAAGTTCATGTTAACTACCTAATATGATATCATTTGCTTGATTATAGCTTTGTTTCACATGCATTTGATCAATGTTTGTGTTCTCCTTGCTTGTCACTATAATAAACATAAAAAATGTTATAAATTGTGACAATGAATAAAAGCATTAAACAACTCTATAACCAATGAATCATCTTTAATCATCCATATAATATTTTGGTCTTGGTTGTAGTATCGTATTTGGTGAATCATTACTTGAAGCTTCAATAAAATCTTTATATACTTCACTTGACAAGAAATTAATTTTACTTCATTTTATTTAATCACCTCCACTTGAAAGTCAATGTCATTTTCATTGTAAGCATAGCAATTAATAATTATTCCTAATATCTCAGGTTATTTCCATCTATGGATCCAAATAGGTACATATCAAAATACATATTCATGGGAGTTTCTATCTGGACATACCAATCATGTAGAAAGTCATATTTATTAGATGTGTTATATTTTTTAATCATTTCAAAGGTAGAAGTTGAAGGTATTATTGATACTACCATTTGAGTTGATTTTTTCTTTTTCTTAAATGATGACTGTAACATTTCACTTGCTTTGGTGCCAACCAATTCTACATACAAAAATCAAAATGTATTTGCGTAAATCAAAATGAAATTAAAATTTCAAATATTTTCATGTAATGTTATTTTAAAATTTACAAGACCACCTAATCTAACCATTTATAAGAGAGTATACATAAAATATAAAACAACCATACCAGTTGAAGGAGACATTGTTTGTATATCACTTGTTTTTCGTTTTCTCTTCACTCCTTTACTTGGAGTGTTAGGGACACGAGATTCCACAACTTATGAAAAAAATAAAAAAAAAATAAAAAAATTATGAAGGCATGAAATACCAAATATTATTAAACCTTATAATACACTATTTTCATTTACATACACAATAATAAAGGAGTACATGTGTTATGCAAGTTTACTATATGACACCAACAGTAATCACCTAGCTAAAATTGTCAGGAAAAGAAAAATACCCATGTTAGTATGGGGTTTCCACATTAAAAACCAACTCCTAGTGCTATATGCATGTGTTTTTGTGTAAAAGTGGATCTTTAATGTGGAAAATCCAACTAACATGGTATATTTCAATTTTCATAGCAATATTAGGTAGGAGATTAGTCAATAATAAATCAAAATTCAATAAGTTGTAAATTGCATACTAGAATTTTGTCAAATTATTTGAAAATGAATACAAAATAGATTTTTAGGGTCTCACAGTTTGTACCATAGTTCTTCGCATCTACAAACATTTGTAAGAATTTATAATGGTAAAATTTTAAATGAATTAAAAAACAATATGAATTCATCTTCTATAACGTTTCATTTCATACATATGCACAAAAGCAAAGAAGCTCAAAGCATATGCAAGTTTTCTTAAAAATTAAGAATAACATGAACTTCATTAATCAACAATAATTTATTATCAACCATTGTAACAAAGTACAAACTAATTTTAAAATTGTCATACCATTTAATATTTTGGTGTTGTATTTTGTGAACTTCCTTTTTCCTTGGTGGATTCCTTTGAATTCCCACTAGCTTTAGGGTCCATGGTTTCTGAAAATAAACTAATAAACTATTATCATAGTTTCAAATTATCGAAGAAAATATGAATTTATAAATAGTTTCAAATTATCGAAGAAAATATGAATTTATAAATACTACTACTACTTGCATCAATGTATGTGTAACAAAATGAACAAGAACAATAACAAGTGTAGGACTCACAATAATAGTTAATCATGGTGTTTATTAGAAAAAGGGTGCCACCCCTAAATAATTTATTATGTTATTTTAATTGTGTCTATAAGAAGCTAGCACCTGCTAGCTTTCCTTCTAGCACAAGCATAAGCATCTTACCAAAAGACAAAAATACACTGTGAATAAATAACAACAATATTAGATACTACAACAACATCATGTTTACACAAAATTTATCTTTTATAGTCATGTGTATTCTTAGTTTTTTATAGAGACCATAAAAAGGCAAACATGTTGAAGAATTCTTTCTATCACATACAAGAGATTGCCAACAACATTGCATTGTAAATTAAATCTAATGCATGATGAAATTCCTTCTATCACAAACACAAACACATTGTCAAAAAAAACATTGCAACAATAATATTTCCTAGGACATCTCCATGCTTACGAAATCTATCCTTACTTTTTGAAGACAATGAGTTTTTAGTCCATGCCTACGTAGATTGTTGTTACAATATAAGAAATGTTAAAACCTCAAATGATTAGAAGACCCTTTGTATGGAATACGTGGTCTAAGAATGAAATATGGGACAAATAGAATCATGTTTCCAACAACAACATTGCATTGTGAAAAAAATCATTCTATATTACCCTCTATCACAGACACAAGCACATTGTCAATAAAAATGCTCCAAGGTGAAATAAATCTAATGCATGTTAAATTTCATTTTAGCATTAAAAAAAACGCATAACAACATTGTACGGTAAAATAAATCTAGCATGTGGTAGAATTACTTCTAGAAAAAACACGAGCACATTGCCAAGAACAATATTGCAAACAAAATTAAATGAAGCACATGCTAGATTTGTTTCTAATAAAGACATGAGCACATTGCCAACAACAACATTGGAAGGTGAAAGAACTTTAAGCATGCCACATTTCTTTCTAGAAGAAATAAAAGCTCATGTCAACATTGCAAGGTGAAAGAAATTTAGCGTGTGCTAGATTTACTTCTAGCACAAACATAAGCATCTTGCCAACTACAACATTGCAACAAGGTAAAAGGAAATCTAGCACATGCAACATATCCTTACAGCACAAACATAAAAAATAACAACATTGTACGGTTAAAGAAACATAGTACATGTTGGATTTACTTCAAGCATAAATGTAGGGATATTACCAATAACTTCATTGTAAGGAAAAGGAAATCTAGCACCCACAAGATTTTCTTCTAGCACAAACAAAATCACATTGCCAATAATAACATTGTAAGGTGAAACAAATCTAACGCGCACTATATTTCATTCTATCATAAACAAAAGCACATAACAACATTGCAAGGTGAAAGAAATGTAGCATATGTCAGATTTACTTCTATCACAAACACAGGCATATTTCCAACAATGCAAGAAAAAATAAATCTAGTCTGTGCTAAATTTCCTTCTAGCATAGACATAAACACATTTTCAAATAAAAACAATGCAAAGCGTTAGATTTCCTTCTAGCATAAATAACTAGATTGTCAAAAATAAGATGGCATTGTGAAGAAAATATAACACATACTAGATTTCCTTCTAGTACAAATTCACAAACATATTGCCAACAACAACATTACTGAGCAAAACAAATCTAACACAGGTTAGATTTCTTCGTATCAGAAATAGAAGCACATTGCAAATAATAACATTGCAAGGTGAAAGAAATCTAATACATACTAGATTTATTTCTATCACAAACACAAGCACATTCCAAGGTGAGGTAAACATAATGTGCGCTAGATTTCCTTCTAGCCCAAACATAAGCGCATTGCCAATAAAAAAATTATAAGGTGAAAGAAATCTAATGTGTAAGATTTCCTTCTAGGATAAACACAAGCAGGCAAGCACATTATAAGGTGAAAGAATTCTAGTGCATGCTAGATTTACTTCTAGCACAAAAACAAGCATGTTGAGAACAACAACATTATAGGGCAAAGGAAATCTAACATTTGCTAGATTTCCTTACAGCACAACACAAGCACATTATAAGATGAAACAAATATAGCACGTGCTAGATTTCCTTCTAGCACACACATAAGAACATAACAACATTGTAGTGTTAAATAAATCTAACAGACGCTAAATTTACTTCTAGCACAAGCTAAAGCATATTGCCAATAACAACATTGCAAAAAAAGAAATCTAACATGTGCTAAATTTATTTCTAACATAGTCACATGCATATTTCCAATAACAACAGTGCAAGGTCAAGGAATCTAGCATATTTCCTTCTAGCACAAACAACTAGATTTGCAACCACAACATGGCATTGTGAAACAAATCTAGCGCATGCTAAATTTCCTTCTAGCGCATAACAAACACTGTAACGTGAAAAAAATCTAGAATGTGCTACATTTACTTTTAGCAAAAAGTCAAGCCTCTTTCCAACAACATTATCAAGCAAATGAATTCTAACACGTGCTAGATTTCATTGTATCATAAATGAAAGTGCATTGCTAATAACAACATTGTAAGATGAAAAAAATATAATGAGTAATATATTTCCTTCTACCACAAATAAGTGCACATTGTCGATAACACCATTGCAAGGCGAAGGAAATCTAACCCATGCTAAGTTTTCCTATGGCAAAAACATAAGCACATAACAACATAGCAGAGCTAAAGAAATCTAGCTCGTGCTAGATTTACTTTTAGCACAAACACAAGTATATTGCCAAAAGAAAATATTGCACGGCAAAAATAAATCTATTTTGTGCTAGATTTTTTTATATCATAGATACTAGGCATTATCAATAGCAACATTGAAAGGTGACAGAAATCTAACATGTGCCAGATTTACTTTTAGTAGAAAGACAAGCATATTTGTAGCAACAAAGGTGCATGCCAAAAGAAAACTAGGACCTGTTGAATTTTCTTCTAGGAAAAACACAAACACAATGGCAATAATAACATTACAAGGGGAATGAAATCTAACATGTGCAACATTTCCTTTTAGCACAAACAATCAGATTGTCAACAAAAATCTGAAATTAGAAAATTTTCCAGGCTTTGTGGGTTTTTCTCCATGAAGTTACATAGAAAATGCAGTAGCAATTGTTTTGAACGGGCAACCAACAATGCCAATTTACTCTTATGTAACTCGGGGTTGGGTTCTAGTGGCTTGGTAGAGCACTGACTTGTTTAACACAAAGGTCTAGCTAGAGAATGTTGGACCGTTTTCATGGATCTCTAAATCTGATCTTGAGAGAACACTGTAAATATTCTGCATTTACTAAATATTTTTAACCAACATAATATAAAGTTGGAGCAGACGCTTGTATATTTAACATTGGTTTTGTTGGGTAGCAATGTAGTGCAAATAAGCCCTTGTTAATATGGCTTGTTTGAGTATGCATAGCTATTGCTTCTCCATTTTGGCTCTGCGCATCTCAAATTCTAGAGAGGTGAATACGTTTCAGCTATGGGAAGGGGTGGATGCAGAGGAAGAAGGGTAAACATGTCGGTATACTGGTCTTACATTATTGTTGCATACAATGGTACTTTGATACCTATAATACTAATAGCCCAAATAATATTTCAGCTACTTCAAATAATTAGTAACTATTAGGTGGCATGGGCAACCCCTACAAAAGAAAGTGAGAGTTCCCCTGTTAGAAACTCCCTTCTCATTCTCATTTATGTTTCTTTGAAATTAAGCAGCTCTTTGTGCGTTCTTATGAGCTCTATGCTTCTTTCACTGGTTGGAATTAAAATTGGCAATCAACTTTTCAACAATCTGCACAGGTGTATATTTCGTGCACCAATGTCCTTTGATGCAACTCCATTTGGGTGAATACTGAGTCAGGCATCAACTGATCAGAGTGTAGTGGACACATTGATTCCTACACAACTAGGAGCTTAGGCTTTTGCATTTATACAACTTTTAGGGATCATTGCATTCATGTCTTGGATTTATTGGCTGGTATTCATTGTGTTTATACCAGTGGGTTCAACTTTTATATGGTATCATCAATATTACATACTATCAACTAGTGGAGTGGCACGGTTGTCATTAGTTTCTAGAGCTCCAATCGAACAAAATTTTGGAGAATAAATCTCTAGAGCAACCACCATTAGAATTTTTGACCAGGAGTCTCGGTTCATGGAGAGAAATCTCTAGTTGATTGATATGTATACTAGACCTAGTCTCCACAATGTTGGGGCCAATGCATGGATTAGTATTCTGATGGATTTTCTATCTAATCTTGTGTTTACATTCTTTGTAATATTCCTAATGGAAATTTACAATGATAAGCAAATCAAACATAGTAAAAAAAGCATACACGCAAAATTTACAACACATTAAACACCCAGAAATCTCCATAAACTGCGTTGAACTAAGCCATTCTATTAATATAAAAGTTGGGTACGAAGGTAAGACCAAAAAACATGCATCTGGGCTTGCCCAAGGCAAGCTAACAATGTCTAGATGATGAAATCGACTACTCTAACATGCAATGTGGTTGTCCCCAACAATCTCTCTGCTAACCCAGTGAGAAATTACATTGTTAGCTGCAAACAATGTTTGCTAGGGTCTCCTCTGGTGCTTAGAAAATTCCGGGAAATTAACGTTGGACTCTCCTCCAATAACCCACAAAAACCCACGAAGGAATCGGCCAAATTTTGACCTCAGAATTTTGGCCCAATTTCCCCCTAGCTCCTCTAGTTGTTGGTTGAGTTGGGGCCCATGTTTGACCCCTCGAATCTGCTCAGAAAATTCTGTCAAATTATTTCTGAGATCCTTGTCAAAAACCTAGAAAAACCCAGAAAGGACTTTCTCTAGTTTTGACACTCCAAAATTGACCTCAAAATGCTTGGCCCTCCTCCACAAGCAGTAACCTAAGCAAATGTTGGACTTGTTGCTCCACCAAAATGCTGGAAAATCCCCCATGATATCCCCAATCTAATTCCAAACAACCCCAGCTCCTTAATCCCTTTCACAAGCCAATTGTTGGCTTTGCCTCATCAACTCCTCCAATAGCCCTTGTGTACTTTCCCCTTTTTGCATCATTAGAGTGTCTATAAGCTCACCAATCACTGTGCATGCAATTCTAACAATTTCATGATCTTGCTAGCTTCCCCACAACTAGCCAAGATCATGCTTAGATACCATTTTAATATTCCTAATGGAAATTTACAATGATAAGCAAAGCAATCATAGTAAAAGAAACAAACACGCATAATTTACAACACATTAAACACCAAGAAATCTCCATTAACTGCGCTAAGTTGAGCCATTTTATTAATATAAATGTTGGTTACAAAGGTAAGATTAGAAAGCATGCACTTGGGGTTGCCCAAGGCAACCTAGCAATGCGCAGGTGATGAAATCAGCTACTCTAACATGCAATGTGGTTGTCCCCAACAATCTCTACGCTGACTTAGTGAAAAACCGCACTGCTGATTGTGAACAATGGTTGTTAGGGCCTCATCTGGTGCCCAGAAAATTTCGAGAAATTAACCTCGAGTTCTCCTTCAATAACCCACAAAAACCCACGAAGGAATTGGCCAAATGTTGGCCTCAGAATTTGGGCCCAATTTCCCCCTAGCTCCTCCCGCTGTTGGCTGAGTTGGTACCAAAATGCTAGAAAATCCCCCACAATTTCCTTTTTTGCTCCTTTCTTGCATCCTAGCTGAACTAGAAATGTGTGGTATCCTCCTAGCTACCAAAGATGATAGAATTTGCCTCCCTAGGGTGGCACTCATGGTTCACCGAAGAAGAGGGTGACTTGGCCCCCACGAAAGACTGCGTAGTTCTGGGCAAGATGACGCATGCCCCTGCTACAGAAATTCGTACTGTTGTGGAAATACCTCATGCTCTTGTCCCACAAACAAGGAAGTTTCATACACCAATTTGGTTTTTGGCTTAGTCGTGACCTTAAAATTGGATAATAATAATAATGATTTACATGCTTCACATCACCTATTCATCCAATAAAATTTTCCAAAAACTTATATCTACTGAACACATGAAAAATCTAATCCACTCTTACATAAATCCATTAGAAGCACCCCCTCTTCCAGAAACAAACTCTGTTATCCATCCATCTATAAAATTCAAATCCACAGGTTTTAATCCATTGCAATTGGAATATCTCAACAAGAGGTTACAACCTTCATCGTGCTTTACAACATGATATGTTTATCCA
The DNA here is from genome assembly GCA_034641835.2 of Pinus albicaulis. NCBI lineage: Eukaryota > Viridiplantae > Streptophyta > Pinopsida > Pinales > Pinaceae > Pinus > Pinus albicaulis. The sequence goes on along the minus strand of JAXQQM020077796.1, from coordinate 66,439 downwards.
TCCCCACAAGAACTTTTTTAAAATTTGTGACACCATAAATGTCTTCTCCAACCAGCTCCAGAATTTCTCCTTTGCGGCTTACTTAGAGGACACAATATTCTTTCAATTGCTATCGCAATTACATTTTTTAAAACTATCTAGATTTGTTTGTAGTATGGGAGGCAAGTGATGCTTAATTCATAGGTTCAATAAATAACATGTATTCATCCTCAATATTGCAAGGACTATTCTCATCCTTCTTGCAAAATGGTGTTGTATTTCCGTAGATGGTAGTGCTTTAATTGTTGGGGATAAAATTATTTATAAAAATAAATCTTTAAAGCTTGTATGTGCTAATATACATCCAATGCTGATGTTGGAAGAATCGATTTCGTATCTTATTCACCACACTATATACCTATGACTTCAGCCTTTTTACAAACTCGCATTCCAAACTCTTTCTACTAGCAGCTTGCAGGACGAGACCAAATGCTTGTGGCCATGCATAATAGGCACATTGGTCAACATCTCTAGCCCAGCTTCAGATAAATTTTTCTTTGAATTTTGAATCCATGTGATATCAAATAATAAATCCATCATGTCATTGTCAATAACTCTTCATTCAATTCTTCCTAATATGCATGTGATCTCCAACATACTAAATATGGGGAAAGGCCTATAACCAAAGCCTACCAAGATCTATTTGCAAATCTGAAACACTTTCACCAACCTCCTTCAATACCTTCAGCATGTTTTGATCAACCCATAGATGTGATTAGTTGATACATTTACTGTAACAAGGGCGACACCGTAAAGGCCACCTCAAATTGATTTCCTCCAGGTGCTATAATTCTGCTTTTGACACATTAAATTCACTGTCATTCTTGTTTAATTGTTGTTGAGAAAGGAACTGCCTCTATAGTTCTTTCCTGTCTTCCTTAGCAAACTCACAACAATATCCATATTTATGCACCTTATCAAACAATGTAAATCCAGGATGATGTGGGATGGGAAACTTGTCCATCATTTCTCAACACCTAGAAAACATTTTTAGTTTGCATTTCTTCTAAAGGATGCACATCGTTGACTAGCATGCAGCAACTTGTGAGGCAAATCTCATTTGTACATGTATAAGCAAACATTATAAAGTAGATAAGAGGATCGACTTACATGAATTGATAGATTACCCATGAATATCAAAGGGTAACATTTGATTGGATATTCTCTTCCACGTTTCCATCTTCTAGTTGACATCAAACAAATTGACTTATGATCATACGCAGGTCAGCCTACCCTTAACTTATTTACTTTTGAGAATGTTTCCTTTCTGCTACCATTACACTTGAATGACGTGCAAAACGCCCTCCCCTCTGAGGAGAGTCAATGTCAGTAGCAAATTGTCTTTCAAGCCCTTTTTCTTTTCCCAAATCATTGTCAACAAAAGAAGTCAATGCATCTTTAATTGTCTTTGTGCTCTTTACAAGGTTTATTCCCGTAACATGGACCTTCATGTTGTCCATCGGTATTTAAAGATTTTGTGATGCCAACAACTTTAAGTTAGGGGCTTGTTTTAGGTGCTAAATGAGCATCGACATGGTTATCAGACCCACTGCACATAAACATTTTTGGGCTTCTGAATTGCTTTGGTCTGAGAGAAATTGATCAAATACACTAATATCACACATGAATTTTTCAACAACAGAGTGAATATATTGCTCTTTCAACAAGCACCAAAAGCTCTTGTATTTGTGATACCATTTGGTATAAAATCTAACAAGTTCCCTCCTTCCCAGTGCTAATGGTGCTTCTCATTACTCGTAAGTAAAACAAGACAGCGAGGGATATTTTTTTGGAATGCCTTAATGCCCTCTCTAGAGAATGACCAATGCAATCCTCTGTTTTGATTATTTTTAATCACATATATTTTACTTGGTATCCAATTCCTTCCCCATCCCATTCCTGGACATTTGTGGTATCCAATTCCTTCCCCTTCCCATTCCTGGACATCTGAATAGCTCAGTATTTGTTTAACATCAAAGGTATTGTCTATTCATATAAAATATCAGGTGCCAAAGTTATAGTGGTTGAGAGATTGAATCCACTTTGCATATGGAATGAAATCGGTTGAGGGATTGAATCCACTGAAGGAGCAGATGTGCCTCCATAGGAGGAGTGTTCTTGCCACCAAGAGCGTTGGTTCTCTACTTTTTGGTAAAGAGGAAAAATAAAATGACCGCTGCTTGAAAGGTTTCATATATCAACAAAAGCGTATGACAAAAAAAAGTAATCTATAGAGGGTTTTAAGGGGTTTTACTCGTGGCATATGATTTCAAGGAGTGTCAGGCAAGATTGAAAGGGAGGAAGGGACATTGTGTGTGTTGGGGGATATCGAAGGTATGGAAAGGAAAACAACATTGATGTGGGCATGCAGAGTTCTGCAAAGAGGTTTTACCGCTGCTGCTGCTAACACCATTGTAGGGGAAGGTGCAGTGGTCAAGAAAAATAGGAAGAATAAGAAGACATTGTTGGATGCTGCCAAGCCCCTCCCTGATTTGGGAATTGGCTCCAAATTGGCTAAAATCTATTGGTAACACAAGAATTTCTACAAAATCACAAGCATCAAGCTCAAAAGAGATCGTTGTCATAGAAAGGCATGGGGGATTTGCCACAGAAATGGTGAACCAACAACAAAGACCCCTATAAGGATTAATGGTGCAAACAACCATGTGTGGAAATTGATTAATGATGCCCCTAAAAAGACTTCTAAGACTACACTGAAATGTAGATTAGTGATCTGAACATGTGAAGTCAATGCTGAAGTAAATGTTCATTTGTTCCATTGGCTTTTATCAAACTCGATTTGTAGGCTTGGGAGACAAGATTTCTTTGGAAGCTAGAAATTTTGAGGCAGGAATAATGTATTTGGCTAAAAAAATATGTTTATGCATCAGCTATCACAACATCTGTTTTCTCTGTTGTGCCCACATTTGTCTCTGTTTCTACTTTTGGTACATGTAAGATTATAGGAGTGCCTTTGATAGCGGGGAGAATTATTTCTGCACTTGCAACCTTTGATAATTCTCGAGTTGACTGATATGCGTGCAAGATATAGTTAGATATGTATACTTCAGAAAGCTACAAAAATAAATATACTTCCAAAAGCTACAGAATGAATTATCCCTGCTGAATTGACTGATACATATACTAGATCTACTCACCACAATGTTGGTGCCTATGAGTGGCTTGGTATTTGAATGGATTTTCTATCAAATCTTCTATTTGCGTTCTTTTTGGTGTTCCTCATTCACTCTCCCAAAGATGTAATTAGACCAAGCATTGCAGGGTTGGCAATAAAATGATCCTTACATGCAAATTTCATTACACTACAACATGCAGATTTCATTACACTACAACACATTCCTTGCTGAAAAATGATCCTTTAAATAGAATGCAGATCTATCTTATTCCCCATTATTTCCACCACCTTCCTTTACACTATCAACAACTGACAGAACAACAAGGAGACCAATACTTCTCATTTCCAGAGAAATACCACCTATCACACTATCAACAGTTTCAAAAGGGAATCGGTTTCTTTATACCACAGATGCCAAAGTTCCTCATAAGGAGTAATCCTTTGCGAAACATATTATTAGACTTTGTAGATGGTCAATATATGGGAAACACCAAATGCACTCTATCAACCTTGCAATTTGTGCCTCCTCCTTGTAGAGTTATATAAAGTGTTGTAGAACCTTTCTCATAATTCAACCTAGCTAGTTGTCTGCCACTGAATTTTTACCTCAGAATATCACTTCTTTGGAAATGGCTCTAAGGTGTGTATAGAATTATGAACCCATATTTAAATAGGTACCTCCTATACATCCTAATAACTTTGCAGTAATACATGTGGCCCATTGTATTGGAAGTACCACCGAATTGTAGGGTCTATTTGACAGAACTGCATTCCAAAATGTCATTAGTTAGTGGAGCCACTTAGGAAGCTTATTGGAGTGCATACCAGAGCCACTTAGGAAGCTGTGTATTAAATCGAATTTTTGTTATCAACTGAACTGGTTGATGGGGCGTACGCTTGGGTGTATTCTAGATACTGATAATAGAATAGTTTCAAAGTGTGGACCAGTATAGTTCAATTTTATGTGCACAATATTTGAGCCTGTGGAACTCATTGTACCGAAGTTGTGAACTTGGATGGTATTGGCATTTTTGGATTGTTGCAATATTGTTGAATGTTATTGTTAAACAATGGTATTGTTTTAGTATATTGTACCACTGTTTGGATTATTTGTTTAATAAAAAAAATTAAAACTCTAGTTATCTGAAAGCCCTAATAGAAAATTTCCCTAGTATATTACAAAAAGAGATCCCAACAATAAAAATATTAGGCATTCTATCATAATACCATAAGAATAACCACTCTATCATAATACCACAAGCATAAAAAAGAAAAGAGAGGGATGTTGGAAGCCTCACATATACTCGCTTGTACCTTCACTTTCTCCTCTTAAAAGATGTTCAATTAGGATTAGAGGGGTTTCCTTATCAATTCAACCATGAATAACAATGGAGGGAGAAAATCCTTACATTGATTTGAGCTCCATTTTATTTGCAATAGGATATCATTTAGTGAGCTCCATATTCTTTACAATAGAATATCATTTATTGGAATCTATGATTACTTTGACAATATCTTTAACTTCAACTTCTTCCATAACATCATCCAAAGATGAATATATCATATTTGCATCCTTTACATGCGAGGATGCATCAATGAATTGCAAGAACAAGGTTCCTTTAGGGTAATTCATAATAAATTTGATGATATTTCTACTCCTCTAATATGTCCACCCATCTGATAGTCTTGAGGAGTTTCAGAGGAGTCTGGGAGAGTTGGAAGTGTTACAGAAGTGTATGTGGGAGTAACTTTTTCACAGTGATGATTTGGCAAGACTCATGAGTCTGAAAAGAGTGTGATGACACTGAACTGCAGTCCACCAAAGAGCCAAAACACCCTTGTAATTCAGTTGCTGAGAATAAACCCTGAGCAAAGCCATTTGGTGCTGGAGCTTTTCCATTGCATTTTCTCTAGGGAAAATTCTGTTATCTATGGGATTAATTGTTGTGTGAACATTACTTTCGTATGCTTGATTAGCTCTTGCATTAATTAATTCTAGTACTATGATTTAATTTTGGTTGACACCCAGAGCATTGAAATAAATTCCATAGCATTGTTGGCTGGCATCTAGCCCATTCTTTCAATTGTAGATCACTGGTTTTAATTCATTGCTTGTATATTGTGTAAATTCCAAGAACCATCCCAGAATTGCATCGTTTTGTAATCTTCGTTCACAAGAATTAGATACCGATACAACATTCACATATCTTTTAATTTGTTGGTGCTCTGTTTACACTGTATTAGCTCTGCACTGCACACTCTCTATACAAATGGTAGTGGGTACCTACAGCCCCTTTTATGTTCTATTTATGATCAAACGACCCATCCTTGAGCACCGATTACACTATGTATTGGCTCAGCGCCAACACTTACTATTATTATTCTCTTCTTATTCTGAATATGTTAAGGTAGATAAGAAATCATTTGAATCTCATTCTTCGGGGATGACTGGATAACTAGGACCAAGCACAAAAAAATATGATTCTGGAAGTAATTCCTATTATGTCGATGCGATTCCTGGGAGGTGCTTGGATGATTTATATCAACTATGTTCTCATATATTCATCTATTATGGATACTATTGCACTAGATGAGTTATCATTTGGAGTTGATGCTTCATGGGTGTTTAGGTAGCTACTATAATTCCCAAGAAAGTATGATGATAGCTTTGATTCCTATGATTTGAATCTCATGCCTCATGGGTGTCTACTATCTTCTACCAAGTATGTTCTTGTCTATTTTGTATATTCAATTACCTATTTGAATCTTGTGCGTTGAGAGTGCTTGGTTGCCTACGATCACATATAATAAGGTTAGAATATTTGTGGTAATATTCATATTGGCAAAATAATGTAGAGAGTGGGTTTTGAGTGGTCAATGAATGGTCATTCTCTGGCCTATGGGATCAATGAAACATATTAACTTGGTATTGTCAGTTGGAATGTCCCCTTGGCTCTCTCCAAGACACAATTTTTTGTAGAGAGTTATTTAAGCTATATCTCGTACGCCTCACCAAAGTACATGGTTGACTAATTTCGATGTACAACCTAAACGAAGCTTCCGGACTTCAGTCTTATAAATCAAGATGGATTATAACTTTACTATTCATCATACTTGTGCTTCAGCAATTTTGATTGCGTACCTCAGAGTACCTGCAAAATGTCTGGATCAACAACTTCTGCTTAAAGCTAAAGAAAACATGAGCTCCCCCTGAATTATAGCTCTCTATGAATATTTGAAAAGAGATCTTGCCTAATGAGACATCTGCAACTGGTTATTAGTCCTAATTACATGGAAATTTTTCTTAAAATAATCAATGGGAAAGAGGAGGTATTAATTCATTTAACTATTTATGTATGAAGAGGAGTTGATATATAGCTTTTCCTAGTTTTCTGAAATACTTCTACTTCCTTTGAACTTTCAGAAGATTGTCATCAACTGTATCTCAGGCTTAATAGCTGCAGCTATCTCCTTTCCTTGGTGGAGCCTGCAAATGAAGGCTTGGACAGAATCATAACGACAGAAAAAATGTTCTTACTTGATTCACTTATTTTCTTTGTATCCTTTCAGAGATCCGGATATAGACATACCAAGTTAGATGGAAAGAGTCTGAGGTGTGCGTTTTTTTTGTTATCTGCTTTTGTACTTCAGGTACAGTTCTCTGCTATATGCATCATTCTATTTTCTTTATGAGATCTAAAGGTTGTATTCTAATTAGTTTGTTGGTTTCTCATCTTGTGATTCACATCCACTCTCTAAAGGTTATTATGCCACATAACATTGATAAAGCCCTATTGTCATACTGGACACTATTCCTTAGTCAACATAGTCAAAAGGTTAACGTGTCACTGCCTTGCGTTGCCATGCCCCAACGTCACTGTATTTAAGTCAAGAATACAGTCACTGCCTTATTTCCATATTACTATCATCATGCCATCACTGTTTGCAAGATTGCAGCCAACCTTTATCTCAGATTCTTGGTCAGTCTTATATGACTTCATTCTCTTCCAATCATATAAAGCTCATCATGAGAATTTCAGACTCTCAAAGAGTCATTTCAAATGGGCACTGTAAGAAACCAAATGTTCTTATTACTTAATTCTTACACTACTGCACTTGATCAATCTGATTTTTGCTGCGTAAAACAACGGTTGATCACCATTTTAGTCAACAATACTTATGTCCTCTGCAACCCTTTGCTTGTTTGGCAAATAAATTGAAGGGGCTAGTTTGACTGTCAATGGAAGTTTCCACAAGCCAAAATACCCACTCTACACCCCCTCATTCTACATCAGCTAGTGGAGATAAAGGAAATCAAACTTTGTCTATATAAGGTGATGATTAATTTTGTGGAAAGGAGAAATATTGATTCCCTCTTTTCGTTTGCTACGATGGTATTAGTGATTGAGTAATTCTGCTAGAGGATAGATGCAATATATAAGGTGAACATTGATATAAAGGTATCATATATATGTAAAGTAATGGCCAAACCACAAGAAATTTTATGCCATAAACATAAGAGATCCCAAAATATTGTGGAAAAAAACTTCCATAAGGATAAATAATACTAGTTTCCCCTATTGCAATGCACTTCCACAAGAGTTGAAGAATATGGAGACAATGAATATGAAAACCATTTGACCACTGCAAGAATGTTACTCTTAAACTATTATTGATTGATGTTGATAATAGTGTATATAATAGACATAGCAACAATCTCAAATTAGTTGATATTACCAACTGCAGTAAAATAGCCCAAAACAAACGCTCATTACAGTCGATATATTTGAACATAGAAAATCATTATGAGTTACATAGTTTGTGCACTGGTCTTGAAGTTCAAGATATAAGAAGTGGAAATGTAAACAAAGAGTTAAAAGTTGTTGTTATTTTCTGCAAAGGTTAAGCATAATGAGAGTAGAGCATGGAGAAGAAGAAGTTGAAGATGGTGAACAAAGTTTAGTTTTTCATAGAGGGATTTCTACCATAGCCAAGGTTGCCTCAATTTAGTGTTTATTGTTGTTTATGTTACAAACATACACAACTTGGAATTGATGACCATTTAAAATGTTGCAAAAAATATTAGGGACCTCTGTTTTGTTTTGTTGGATAAAAAATAATAAATCACTCACTTGCCACTTGATAATGGAGTCATGTATCTATTACATGGGTGTGGAAAGTTGAACAGATTTGACTTGTACTTAAGGCCTAGGAAATTTACATATACAAGACTTTGCTATATTGGGAAAAAGAATGCAAAGAGAAGGTGTATTCTCTTAGGTTTTATGGAGAATATGACTAGGATCTCCTTGAACTTTCAAATGGTTTATTAAAACTGGAGAGACTTGAAATGAGAGGTTTCCATTTCACCTAATTTACAATAGTGGTTGCAATGTTGAACTTAAACTCATTGAAGTATATCAGGGAGAAAGGATACAAAAAAAATTAAAATAGGTGACAAACGTTTGTCTACGTCATGACCATTTTGGAATGTAGAGTTTACCCCGCCTCTTAGAAAGACATGGGATGAACTTGATTGAAATGGAAGTAATGTTTGGAAACTGATCAATTCTTTGGCTGGAAGAAGAATAGATAATCCAAATTTTTAATCCTTCTATTTCCTCATTCTTGCTCAATATCAACAAATTAAGTTGGTTTATACATTTCATTATTGTGACCTCGATTTATGTACAACAAGTAGTAGGATATCATTCACGTACCAGTAAGCATACCTTCCTAACAATTTGGATACAAAAGTATTTCCATTCATTGCCCACATCCTCCTACTTATATGTGCCAAATAAAGATTTGGGCGGATGAAACCCTTCCATTGTGCTTTCCTTCTACCTCTCATGAGGCTTCTAGAATAAAACATATTTGGCATTGAGGCTTGAAAATCGAAATGGAGCAGTGTTCCTAAAATTCTGTTTGGTAATGCAACATTCAGTATTGAAATACAAATATCAAGAAATGCACCATTCAGTATTAAAGGACAGATCTCAAGAAACCCCACTTTAAAGAGTTATTATATTAATAAGAATATGCAGAGGCTTCTTCAAGCTTAATTTTGATGGAGCCTCAAAATACAGAAGGGAAAGAAGTTGGGATGGGGATTTATTTACAGCGTAATTCTTGGTTGTTTGTTCATTTGCAACAACTCTTGAAAAATGTATCCAATTTCTAGTGCTGGTGCTGAAGATTTGTTTATGGAATCCCAGAAAGAGACTTGAGTAAGGCGACTAAAATGGCAAAGGGAAATTGTATATGAATATAAGAAGTTTAGGGGCTTCAAAAATTATAAGAATATAATGATGGTACTGGAAGAAAATATTTTGTTGTAGCAAGGTGTTTGATAACAAGTTTCATCTATAGTAGACAAAGAAATCAGAAGAATTTCAAACCTTTAGTTGGACAAATGTCTATGGAGCAGAGAATTTTCAGTCCTCTCTATAGAGATTACAAATTAAGGACAAGGCTTGAATGAGATCACTTCCATTATTATGATGTCATGTTGAAGACATAATAACCGAGGTTGAATTTGTATACGGATACAGTATGAGATGGAAAATTTTGGGTACAGCAAAAAAATTGGGACTAAACATCTCCCTGATACAAAAGAAAATATGTTTTTTTTCTAAATTTTAAAATTCAAATAATTATAACTATCATATCCCTTCAAAATGGATACGAATTGTGGCTTCCTTCTTCAATACTTAAGTTTTAAACAAAATACTACTGGTGGATGAACTCATTTATACCGTAGTTTTTCCTTCATCATGCTCTGAAAGTCTGACTTCTAAGTTCTCACCAAATAAAATCCAAAGGGAAACACTTTGAGAATAAGCTAATCATGATCTTCATGATTCACTCCAATCCCTTATCCATCCTTTCACCTCATTTGCGGCAATCCAATCTCATCCTGACCAAGTGCAATGAGTGCCCCCATGTTTTTCTATGGACTCAGACCAAGAGCCAGCTCTGGCACAGGGCATGCTGGTAATGATTCAACTTCGGAAGCAAAGTGTGGTCATCAAACGTGGAATTGAAATACTTAGCCAGCAACAACGAGCTTTGAGATATTTGTTCGAGCACTGAGAAATATGAAAGACAACTTCTCCATAGCCTTTGTGTATTTCTCACAGGCCTCCTTGTTTCATGAATCCATTATGGGATCTTTACATATGGGTGCAACTTGTGACAAGCTTTGTGTCATGTGAATTTGTTACATTGGTTAATTCATTGTGTCCAAAAACTTTGGAGTTAAGATTTCTTGCGTCAACCTAATTCCCAGATCTGCTTGGGGAACATAAGTGTTGTTAGTTTTATACAAAATATGACTTCAAGACCAAGGTCTTTGAAGGATTCAGGTTCCAGATACCTCTATGAGCTCTATCAATGTTCTACTGTTGGTCCTAAATTGAGGTTTGCAACATTACTACACATTATTTCATCGTCACAATTATGTTTTATATTAAAGTAAAAAAGTTGTGGCTTTACCCATACTGCAAAGATCAAGAGGGCTCAACATATTTTTGACATCCGGAGCACTAATTATCCCTTCATAAAAAAAGGGAGGACAAAGTGCAAAATGGAATTATAAGTTCTAACATATTTCCAAAGACCCTCTTTTATACCCACAAGAGTACTATTTTAAAAATTGATTGCACAAAATTATGAAAAATACATTAATGATAATTCCTGTCAGCTTCACTAGAGTTCTTGCACTAGAATAATTGGATGCCACAGCTTGGGTTCAGAAGCTAGATACATACTTCCACCTGAACTCCATGCGGGAGACTGATGCTATTCGATTTTCTACCCTTCATTTCGAAGGGGATGCCCAAGAGTGGTGTTACCATGGGATAATCACGTTGGGACATACTCACATCACTTCTTACACAGAGTTCACCCGGAGGCTATTGAAGAGGTTTGAGAGGAAAGACCCAGAGTTACATTTCAGGAAGTTAGCCCATCTGAGTTAAACTGGTGGTGCAAAGGCATACATTACGGATTTTTAGGGACTGACAGTGATGGTGACTAGCATTTCAGAGGCTCGGTTGATCATGCTATTTTTGGAGTGGCTAGCAAAGCCATTGCATGGTTGGGTGAGGGCCTACAAGCCCACATCTTTGACGGATGCTATCTCTAGGAATCCATATATGATCTACGTTGTGCCCAAGACTCGGGCCTTTGTCCCCACTAGACCCACTGCACCATAGGGGAACCCAGACACTATACCACCCTAGAGGGATGGAAGACGTGGTCAGATGGACGAGGAGACCCAGAGGGACCTTAGGAGGAGGAATTTGTGCTTTACGTGCCAAGAACCCTAGGCACCTGGGCACAAGTGCACCAAGGGCAAGGCCCACTACATTGAGGTGTATTCGGATAGTGAATTAGTTAAGGAGTTTGAGGTTTGAGCAGATCCAGGAGATGAGGGAGGACCATCATCAGGGGGAGCACCACCACCACGTAGAGGGGGACCGTTTGACCCATTAGGGGGAGTACTTGCTTCACTTCGTGGATTTCCGAAGTATTTGACACTCAGGATTAGGGAGATGGTACAAGGGAAACGAGTTTCAGTTCGGGTAGACAGTGGGGCCATGCACAAATTTATTGATTCCAATATGGTGGAGTGTAGGGGCATCAACACAGAGACATTCGAGGGGTTCTTGTTGGTGCCAGGAGACCAGACCATGTAGTGCACGAGTACACTCCTAGGTTGACTGTGATGATGGGGAACTACTTGGTCAATGGTTACTAATCACTTTTTTGTAGTTGATGTCCCAGAGACCAACATGGTGTTGGGTGTCTAGTGGTTATACTCATTGGGGAGGGTCACAACTAACTAGCAGAAGTTAGATATGGAGTTTGTGGGGCCAGATGGGAAGCTAGTATTGTTGAGGGGGATGCACTCTTTACCACCCCAGACGGTTTCAACACACTAGATGGAGGTAGATCTACGCCATGGGGACATAGAATGGGCGGTCAGCTGAGGATTTCAGAGACAGGGGCCCAGCCATAGCCAGTGCACCCAGACATACAGGCCCTATTGGAGAGGCATCGAGGGGGTTTTGGGGATATCCTTCCAGGCAGGCCACCAAGCCAAGGGTTCGAACACCCTATCGAGTTGGAGGAGGGAGTGCATGCAGTTATCATGGCCCTGTATAGGCATCCCAAAGCCTATCGAGATGAGATTGAGAGGGCCATTCAAGAGATGCTAAGATTGGAGCACATTAGGCCCAATTCGAGTCCCTTCACTTCTTCTGTGGTGTAGGTGAAGAATAAGGATGGGACACTCCACATGTGCATTGACTACAAGGACCTCAATAAGAAGACATTGAAGAACATGTACCCTATTCTATGCATTGATGAGTTGATGGACGAGCTTAAAGGAGTGAAATACTTCTCTAAGATAGATTTGCGCTCGAGGCACCACCAGATTCGGGTGAGGGAGAAGGAAAACCCTAAGACTACCTTTCGTTTCCACTACGAACATTTTGAGTTCTCGGTGATGCCCTTCGAGCTAACCAATGCTCAAGCTACATTCAGTCTTGTATGAACCACGTATTTCCTGGGTAGTTGTGGTGCTTTGTCCTTGTCTTCTTTGACGACATACTCATCTATAGTTGGACATGGGAGGAGCACCTTCAACATTTGGAGGTAGTACTTCGCATGCTATAGGAGCAACAACTGTAAGCGAAGATCTCCAAATGTGAGTTTGGATTGACAGAGATGTTGTACCTTGGGCATGTGATTGGCCTAGAGGATGAAGTAAAGGTACACCAGAAGAATATCAAGGTCATTTTGGATTAGCCAACACCCAGGAATGTGACTGAGCTTAGGGGGTTCCTGGGCATTTGTACATACTACAGGAGATTCGTGAGAGCGTTCTCACAACTTGCAACACCCTTCACAAACCTGTGGAAGAAGGGGGCTTTTGAGTGGACGCAGGTAGCACAGGAGGCATTTGAGCGTCACAAGAAGGTCATGAGCAGTTGTTATGTTTTGGATTTGCCTAATTTCACTCGCCCGTTTGTATTGGAGTGTGATGCTTTAGGTGAGGGAGGCCATGTTGACGCAGGGAGGCCACCCCATAGCCTTTGAGAGTAGAAAGTTGCTACCCCATGAACGACTTCATTTATGTCAAGGAGATGTTGGCCGTGTTGCAAGCCTTGGCCAAATATAGACAATACTTGGTGGGGACTACCATTCCCTCTCGAGTTGTTGTTGTCATCATCCCTGGGAGAGTCCCTTCTATTAGGGCACTCTCTTGCATAGTGACCAGCCTTGTTACAAGTGCAACATCTTCCCTTCCTTCCTTTGGGCCCCGCTCTACCATGGTTTTGATTTCTCGGGCCACCATGGTTCTTCTTCTTTGCATGAGCGGTGAAGGCAGTAGGGTCACTTCCATTTCCATTAGAGGCATACTCTGTCATTCTTGTTTCCTCTTGAGTGCATCTCGTTAATATTTCATCAAAATCAGGAATCACATTATTATTAAGAATAGTGGTATTAAATACATTCCAATCACGGGGGAGACCTCCAAGCACAATAAGAACCGTCTCTCGATCATATATTGCTTCCCCAATAGCTAGGAGGTTATTCCTGATTTCAGTGAGCCTCATAAAATAGGATTGAATAGATTCATCCTTGCCCTTCTTGATATTCTTCAATTGATTCTTGAAGAAAAGGATTTGATTAGCATTGCTAGCCCTGACCATGCTCACCAACTTATCATACATCTCCTTAGATGTCTTCAGCTCAGAAATGTAAGCAACCAAGTGCTTATGAATAGAATCCTAGATAATCATCTTTGCTTTGATTTCCCCTTTTCTATACTTTTTCTTCGTGGCAACTTCTGCATTTGATGGAGGCTCTTGAATCTTCCCCTGCACATAGTCCATGACATATTGATCTTCTAGCACCAAATCCAAGGACATCTTCCATGCATGATAATCAAACTTATTATTCAATTTATCATCAGCCTTGAAACCCTTGTAGGTTGAGGAGGCCATTTGTCCTTGATAGGATTCCTTCCTTCAGTGATTGTTTCTAACACTAGCTTGGACTCTTGGACTTTGTCTTCACCTCAGCTCTGATACCATGTTAAATTTAGATGACCATGGTGTTCTATGCTTGATGCAATTTTACTTCAATATTTCTTAGGCCCAATACAATATAGCAATCACATAAACATGAAAGTAAAATGTTGATAGAACACAATAATAGATCAACAGAAGACAAGCCAAACATAGATCAGATTTACAATTCCTTTTGTCCAGCAAAGATATGAGATATTGTTGCGTTATGGCAGTCAACAGGATGCTTCAACTAGCAAAGTCTTTCTCGGTCAACCAATCCTTCATGTGTCACACCCAAAGACAGCTCATCACAAGTCAACGCAGGCAACAACACAAAAGTCAACACTAGGGCTTCGATCAAAGAGCTCATATTTCCTCGATTTTAGTGCCCAGCAGTACGGCCTCCTAAAATCAAAATTTTGGCAGAAGATTGAGGTCAAACGACAAAGGGTTGACCATTGTCAAGGCTGCAGCAACAAGCCTTAAACAGATCCCCAGAAAACAACAGTTTCACTCCACACGTGTGAGGGGAAAAATCCCTCCAAAGGCTATCGAACCAATCAGATCACAATGAGAGAATGTGTGATGAAATGATGAGAAAATGATCTCCAAGTCTCTCCAATTTATATCCATCAGTGAGGGTGTGTGACACATCTATTAGGCATGTGAGCCTACACTACAAATCTAGACGACCTTGCACATGTGGAAAATAAATTCAAAATAACTGTTCTTCTCAACTAAACAAGATGATCTTTAGATCAATCTCGCACCTCTCTAAAAGAGGAATCCAACAAAAATATGACCATTGTCATATGAGTAGTGCAACATGGAGTTTGGACCTAGTTGCCCAAAATTAACAATCTAGCCCTCTTGTATTTATAGATTTCTTTGAAGGGATTTTCTCCTTAATTGATTTAGGTTCACTCAAAACCCCAACTTTGGATTTCTTTGCCAAGCTTCCACAAAGCTTGCCCTCCATTTCCCAAACATTGGATATTTTAGGGTTTCCCCTTTATTAAAGACTATAGCTTACGGAGATCAATAGGCCACTTCATCTTATGGAACTAATTTCTCGGGGAAATTACAATTGTGCCAAAAGCCCTCACTCCCAGCGTATGATTGATGTAGTCACTATTGCAAATCTAGGTTGAAAGCCCCTACATGTGGGAGCCTTAGGACAGATTTATTGTTAGAAAATGTTGATGATATATACTTGATAAGTTTTGTTCATCATGGGCAGAAACCAAGTGCACCACCATGATTGATGGATGGATAGATCAAACAAACAGAACCTTGATAAATTACCCCATCTCTAGTCCAAAGGCAATAATGTTTCTCAAATTAGTAGATGCCTCAAACAAAGTTAATAATGCCCAACTAATTTCTGAAATGATGAAAGTTGTTTAGGAAGTGGGAAAATAAAATGTTGTACAAATTTTTAACAACAATGCAACTAATTATATGGCTGCTGCTAGAATTTTTGAGCTTAGGAATCCCTCCATATTTTGGAACTCTTGTGCTACACTTTGCATAGATTTAATGCTTGAGGCATTGCAAGAATTCCCTGGATACAAAAAGTTATGTATAAGGAAAAATCCATAACCAAATAAATTTAAAATCACACAAATGACCTCAACAACACAACAATATTCATTGAAGGCAAGGAACTTGTTTGTCCTACAGTGACCAAAATTCCAACAAAATTCATCTCTTTGCAATTCATGGTTGACCAAAGGGTAAATCTCAAAAAGATATGTTTGGGACATGAGTTGATGGCATCAAGAGACATGGAAAAACACATCAATGCATTTTAATTGTTGCTCTTGTGTTTAGTGATGGTTTCTAGGAAGACGTTGAAGAGATTATTGCTGTGACAGGGTCACTTGCCAAAGTGCTCAGGTACTTAAGTCCTAAAATTTTTCAATGTTCACCTTCAAAGTCAAACTTCATTTCATTTTCAAATTTATTTATACCAAAATTTTAATGTTTGACAACGACTTCAATCTTTCATGATGGTTGATGTTGAAAAACCCACTAAGGGTTACATTTATAAGGCGGTGGATCTCACCTAGGAGGCCATCAAAAGAAGATGTAATGATGAGGTGGCCAAGTGTATGCCAATTACATGCCCCTCTTACATGCTTCTGAGTAGATTTTAACCTTTCCACTTTTCTAGATCTTTGGTGGAAAAATTTTGGCAATGATGTGCCAGATCTTAAAAGATTTTCCATTCAAATCTTGAGCCATACCTACAATGTTTTAGGTTGTGGGTGCAATTGGAGCATGTTTGAGAAAATGCATCCCAATAAGCACAACCAATTAAGTTATTAACACAAAAGCACTTAAATAACACTATATCGGTCCACTGCACTCTTTGACTTTGCAATAAGAAATCCAAGGTGAGACATTAAGAAACACAAGACTCACCTCAGTTTATCTAAAGCTTAAACACTTGAATTGGAAGAATTGATTTAAAGTTTAGTTCACATTTTAATGTTTCATGATAATGGCAGGTTTGGATCATTGGGCTATTGACCTAAAATTGGAATAGCTAGATCCTACATCAGATTGGCTTCAATCAAAAGAAGCCCTCTTTTTCACCTTAAGGACTTTGCGAACCTTGAGGGTCAAAGAGTTGAGGACATGGGAGAAACCTGCATCTTAGATCTTTTACTATATAGTATTCATCGTTAACTCTTCACTTAACCTTTATAAGTATATTCTTTCAGTTCTTAGTTTGGACCCATATTATATGAGATACCTATTAATCTATGAAATTTTGGACATTCAATGATAATGTGCATTGTATGGACATGGCTTTATTGAATATCAATGAAAAATACATATTTTTTTATTTAAAATGTGTATATCTTTAATTTTTGTACTTGCCAAGATTTTCACGATTTATTCCCAATCCAATTTAAATGCATTGCTCTTTTGCCCCACAAAGTCTTTGCCGATTCTAGGTCTTGATAATTTTGATCTGGAAGGGACTAGTGCAAATCCTTCCAGTTGTAGACATCTGGCTAGCATGGAAGATTGGTAATGGGGAACAAATGAGACTGGAGTCTAATCTATGGGTTGGATGTGAGAACGCCTATACTCTATCAAAAAAAAATATTAACTCTTTTACATGAAAGGAATTATTTAAGGTTTCCAAAGTGTCGGTCTTGTGACTACAGATATCTAGCAACAATGATGGATCAAAACCAATAAGGTAGGACTTTAAGAGAATAATGCAGATCGGGTGAAGCCTTGATTAGAAGTAATGTAAGAATCAGAAAGGAAGGAGATGAAATAGTATAATCTAAAAATCCTTCAGTGGATAAATATATTTCCAAATTAGGGTACAAAGCAATGTTTCCAATGAGGCTCAATAGTCAAAATGATAAGTTCTGATGGTGGAAACCACTATGGAAAAAATAATTTCCATGTGGGTGGCCATAAGGAATAAAAACTGACTTGCGAAATACTCCAAAACAAGAGCAGAGAGGGGCCTAAGAGGTGTGTTTTATGGTACTGGGAACATAATAAATGCAAGGATGGTTCCTTACTATCAACAAATATCACTTCCTTATCCACAAAATAAGATAGTCTTCAATGCTATATGATAAATGATTGCATACGACCTATTCTTCATAGTTTTTTGTCAAAAATTTGTAGAGTGAATACCATATACATCTACTTGATAAGGATTGATAGAATAGATATATTATACAGGATGGATAGATCAATATTGTCCCCCATTTTCAAAAAATTAAAAAGGATGTATGCTCTTTTCTCCATGATCCTTACAGTCTTATACAGAGAACTGAACACTACAGAAGATATTCTAGTAAAAAAAAGGTTTATTGCAAAACTTGAGAAACAATTGTCATAATAGGCAGTCTGTCTCGAAAGAGCTAAAATTGCATTCCACAGTAAAAAAACTAAACATTTTTAGAAGAACAAATCACGAAGGGGATTGAAAGATAAGGAAATGCCGAAATACATGCAAACAGTTAGGTTTCAGAGGATAAAGTACAGAACCTTGGCATCCATGCAGTCAGCACTCTGAGAATAATATTTGCTGGGATTAACAAGGACAGATCCTTTGGACATACCCACGGAAATATAATTCATATGCATAGCTAGAGCTTGTGGAGAACCATTATCCCTCCTAAACATTTGTGATGAAAGTGCCTATGAAAGATAGCTCATGGAATCAATTTGTAAATGACCTATTGCCGGAGGTCCTCATTGGATACCCTCAAGTTTCATTGGTTGTGCTGCAGCTCCCTCTTCCCAGTGCAATCCATAATATGCATCTCTCTTTTCAAGTTCTTCCTCCAAGTCCAATGGCTTAAGAGAGTCTCGGACCTTTTTTCCCCTTTTCCTTCCAGGTCGACCATGTTCCATTTTTCCCCTTTTTCATCTTCAACGTCATCAACGGTCCTTTCATTTTTCTTTTTAGGCATTTCTTCAATTACATTGACCTGCTTTTCTTGAGTAACCGTCTCTGTTGGCTCTGGAAATTGAATAGGAGCATTTCTTATTTCTTCTTCACTACCTAATTGCGATAGATTATGATCACTATCCAACGAAAATTTACTGGATTTAGAATTCTGAGTTTCCAGACAAGTATTGGCATCAGAATGCATCAGAATTCATCAATGGTGGACTTTTTTCACGGTCAGATGTTGGACTACTTTTGCCAATGTTCTGCACAATCTGCAGCACTTCGTTGTCTTGCACTCCTATACTGATATCACCTTGTCCCTCTAGTTATTCATTCTTCCCGCTTATAATCCTTTTGTTGTTGTTTTCTCTTGTCACTATCTCTGTTTGAGCAATAAATTCTTCGGGTTCTGATCTCGGTAGGGGATCTTCCTGCTTTTCCATAAAATTATGTGTCTCTTTTTCCATTTCTCTTATCAAGCGAGCCGGACCAACATATATCAAGCGAGCTTGGAAACAATTATCAAGCGAGCCGGTAACAAGATATAAGCGAGTCTGCTCATCGGATATTCACATATCATATCTGCCGGAAAGATATTTTGGTCATTTTGCTGCAATTTATGCCTTTTCGTAATAGTTCATCCTCTTTACATGTTTTGGCTCTAGTTATTATGTTGGGCACATAAAGAACATTATCATATGATGTAGATGTTTAGTTTTTATTTATATCTTTACAGAAATGCACAGCGTTATATGGCTGGGGTTAATTAATTTCCCCCGGAAAATCGAATTGCCAGTCAATATTTTAACTTGCTTATTCATCCCCTGAATCTGCATTTTACAATCTGACTTTGCAATGTTGTTTTTCTCATTGAATTTTGTTCAATTGAGAATTTATTTGATAATGTACTAGTATATCTAGTATATTCAGCGTTTTTTTTTATTCTGAAAAAATACTAAAACTAAGATCATAATCATATGGCATACTACTTGAATTATCCCCAAATTGAAACAATCCTTCAGAAATTCCCACATCAGAACCAGCCATACTCCCCTCCTTTTCCTCTTCTTCCGAAATTTCTCCAACTTTTGAACTAGACTCTGCCGAGCCTGCCGAATCAAGACTCCTTCGAGATAAAATGTTCGCCTTCATGCTCTTTATCGCTGCGGCATGGGGGCTAGGAACAGGTCGAGATGCAGTTGCAACCGCAGCAAGTGCAACTCCGGGCTTCGAACTTGGCTTTACACTTCCAAGAAACGGAGAAAAAGCCAGCGACCGAGATACAAGTGAAACCAAAGCAGGCGTTGAAGCAACAAATGCCAAAGGCTTATCAACAAAATCCAAGAATGCAAACTTCTTCATGCTCAAACTAAGCCTCAATTCAGCCAATTCTCAAGCCGACCGAACTTTGTTGGAAATTTCAGTTTTGTGAAATCCATTATCTATTGAATGCAAGGGCTTGCCCCTTTCCTCTAAATTTGAACTAGATGCATCAATGGAAACTCCAATTTTATGATTTTATTTTCCATTCTTTCCATCGAATGCAAGGGCTTGCCTTTTTTCCTCTAAGTTCGAATTAGACGCGTCAGGGTCATAAGAATTACATTTCTCATATCCAATTTTCAATCCGTCTGTAATTGAAAATGAACTTGAATGTTCTTCGACTTTCTCCAGTTTCTTTGAACCTTTCTCAGCCCAGTCCGCATTGTTTTCATCGTTAAGCTGCCTTTGACGTGTGAAACTAGGGTTTCTGAAGAGAAAAGGTTTTGTAGTCTCATCATCAGGATATCTTTGAGGCTACGATTGAGCCCCGATAAATCGCTCACATTGTCGTCGTTGTTCTGTTGTTCAATGAAAGAATCCAGGTCAAAGTCATTCGAGACTGGAGCCATGGCAGATCAAGAATTTTGCATACAAACCCTGAGCTTCGTCATCATTTAAAAGCTCATTTATTTACTGAATTTCTTGAAATTTAGGAGAAGAACCTCTAATTTGAAAACAAATTCGATGCCACGTTTTCAGATTTGAACCCTTCGCCTTTGCCACCACCCCTTGTCTTCTACCGTTTATCCTCTTAATTATACGCAATCACGCACAGAGGTTGTGATTTCGATTGCTTGTGTTTTTATGTTTTTAGTCACGTAAAAAATTTTGGAGCCAGTTCTCGAAGACTTTATGGGCCGTGCCAATGTTGCTGCACACCGGAATAGATTTCATTTCACATTAATGTTCCGTTTATCAATGTATTCTACTCTGGGTGTGAGTGTGAATGATGAGGGAAAACATAAATATACTAGCATTCGCTAAGGTGTAAAGATACCCGCAAGGAAATAAATACTACATAAAAATGGAGTGAAGAATATTATAAAAAAATTGAGGGAAGTGCGGTTAAGGTGTAAAGATATGTTAAAGGAAATAAATACTATATAAAAATGGAGGGAAGAATGCGGCATGAAAAAATGGAGGGAAATGCGGCATGAAATAGACATTGAAAAAAAATCAATATTTTAAATATAATGTATAACAAAATCAATTTAAAAAAAATGAAATTAATAAAATAATGTAATAAATATATTTGATAAATAAATATATCTTTTTTTATTTAAAACAACAATTTTATGCTAAATATATTTTTTATTTAAAATATTTTTTTTTTCTATAAATCACATCATTCATATACAATATATATTGGACATATGTGCCTGCATTTTCAATAGGTTGCACCAATTTCTATGTTGCCGGTTGTGCTAGTTTAATCGTTGAGAAGTGCAAATCTTCCAAATTTGAAGCTAAGGAAAACTAAATTTCCAATTTGTTTTAATTGTTGGCAACCCTACAGTTGATGTAGACTACTCAAAACATTAATATGTCCCAGTTGGTTGCCAGTTAATACACTAATATCTCCCATTTTTATCATTGCGGCAATATTTATTTTTTGCCATCCGACCAAGGTAAGGCCTGAGTTTGCAGTCACACTAGATTTAGTATTTGGATCTGTAAGTAGAGTTGCGTCCGATGTAAACAGACCACTGTTAGCTATAACGTCATAGTAATACAATTTGTCCAGGATCAGTGGCGTTTGAGGATCCATGACCACATTCGTGTTAACGTTAATGGGGCTACCTTGGGGACAACTTTGCTTCGATATCTGAGCATACGTTGGATCAAGGGACATGTATGTCATATTCGTGCCATTGAAATTGTAGAGCCTGTTGACGAATGAATTATAGTGAGAGACACCAATTGTGTGTGCCCTTGCATTTTCCCAAACAACACAAACATGATTATGATCATGGTTTTTCTCAACCATTATTGTCATCTGCAAGAATTGACACATTGATGAGTTGCAGGTCTCAGAAAATAAATGAAAATTAACCATCTCGTCCTGGGATAGACCTTTAGCTGCAAATATCTGAGTTAGATGGGTTACATTGAAGGTAGGGGGTGGTAGATTTCCCTGTATATTGGAAGCTAGTGTAATATTTCCATCCTTTCTTCCAGCAGAGGGGGATGGGAGATGCCTGCAATCAATCATTAGAAATCATTGACCGTTGTTGTTATCCCATGCTATACTTAACACAGTGATATTATTATGTATAATTTTTAAGAAAAATACAAATGATGCACTATCTCTAGCCGCAAATGCGATTATATCTGCACAGGACACCTTCTTTGGGCAAATCGTCTCTATTTGCAAATTTGCTTCATTAATAACATCAATTCCTCTAAGACTCAAATTGTTAATCGAAGAGTATTTCTCTGCTACGAACTGACCAGGAATAGAGTTGATGAGAACATAACCCTCACATCCCCAAAAGTGCAGGAGCTCCACATAAGTATTTCAAAAACCTATTGAATGTGCAGGCACATGTTGCACGAACATTATGTGTTTATTTTAAGGGAACACGCCACATATATTCTGGAATAGCATGGACCGACATTGGCCGCAAATGGTACTTCTTCGAGCTATAACGACACCTTCAATTTCTCTAGACTAACATGCACATGGGTTCTCTCGTGTCAATACGTTGTACCACGCTGTAATCCCAAGGGACACTGTTCAGATTCTTTCAGGGATGACGAATCTGAAAAATGTCATGAAGATAAACCTCATAGTAGAAAATCCTTTGGCTTAATCATAAGTTGCGTTAGCCACATTTTGTTCCATGTGGGTGTGAATGCCAATGATGAAGAAGAGTTTCAATGTCGAGAATTTGGAGTGTTTTTTTATAAGATTCCATAGAAAAAGGGCTGAATATAAGAATAAGATGGAGAATCAACCTGTTCTACATGTTATTTTTATCCTCTTGTATTTCTTTGTGTCTTTCTTCTTTCCCCATTTAAAGGGAAAATTGGGTTGGTTGTTAATGACGAGGGTGAGTAAAAATGTTGTAAATTAAAAAGAAATAAAGAAATTATTTTAATGTTAAAAAGGTTAAAGATAGTTTATTATTTTAACGTTAAAGGGGTTAAAGATAGCTTATGGGACAAATTGCTTTACTTTCCTTATTCGGCCATTTTCATGTGAAACCTCACAATAAACGCTCCTAACTTCTCGACAAACCCCTCGTGGAATAAATTATCCCAAAGAGCTAGTTGTCATAGTATCTGCATAACTTTCTTTGTTGTCTTTGAAGGCCTTGCATTCTAAAATGAAATGTTTTTTTATTTCCACTTTTCCGGAAGAGAGAAAAATACATACTTTTTCTTCCCACATTTCTTTTAGCCTTTTCCAGCGCCCTGTTTCACAACAAAGACTCGTTTCACAATGGAGTTTATGAGAATTAGTCTATAACTGAGCAATAAGAATTTTGGCTCTTCAATAAATATTGGCCCCTGTGTATGCTTTTTGTTAATGATATGATTGGGATTAAAATCTTTAATACAATATTGTTTCTTTCTCCCTCGCTCTTTATCCTAAGTTCGCTTGTGGAACTTATCCATAAAAAAAGTTTTTATGTCATGGTTCAGTTGTTGGAAGGAAATTGGGAGATGGTTAACCAATGATAGTTTAAATTTCATTAATAAATGTTTATTTGATTTAAATCATACAACGTAATTTTAACTATGATGAATTTAAGACCACCTAAATGAGATTGATCTTTAAACTTATTAAAATCCAAAGGAGTATATGATGATTGGCAACGAAACTCCCTTAATGGGCCATGTCTTACTATGTGTATTGAATTTAAGACCACCTACATGTTAAATATCATAGAAGAATTTAAACGAGATTGATCCTAAAACTTATTAGAATAATGGGATTGGTCCTAAAAATTATTAGAATCCAAAGGAGTAGAGGAGATTAACAAGCCAACTTCCCTAGTGGGTCACGCCCTACTATGTATATTAATTTGCTTGTCAAATAATGGTAGGAATATGGTTATAGTTTTGTTACAATGTGCTCGATAGATGTCACAGGGAATTGAGTGTAAAATGTCACACGAAAAGATTACACAAGAATGTCATTTCTCCCTACAAGCAATGTCATCTATGTGTGACCCATGAGGTGTATACTTTTTGGTTTGAGTGGGGTTTAGTCCCCACCAGGTCTTAGGTTCAAACCTCATGGGGAAGGGTTAAGGATGGAAACCACTTTTTGGGAAATTAAACTATTCCAAGGGGTGTTCACACTTAATTGTGCTTCGCACAATCATGGTGATAGCATCCCATCGTGGGTAGATCGTTCTTCCATCCAATAAATAGGTTGGCCCTGCCCGAGGCTCAACCTAGTTACAAAAACAAAGCAAAAGAGCCATCTATGTGTGTATAATGCAAAGCCACATAATGCACTCCATGCAACTTCCTTTCCTTATTGGACAATGTTTATTTTTGCTAAAATAATAACTAGCAATTACTCTAAATGGTGCAAAGGAAAGCTGATGCAGGAGCATCAAGCACCTAGCCAGCAATGTGACATCTTGGTCACATGTTGTGGCTAGTTAGAAATAAAGTAGACTTAGAAATAATTCAAATAATATATTTTATTAAATTTGTTATTTATTTTAGGAGAATTGTTAGTTTGTTTTATATTTAATTAAATATGGCATAATAATAGAGTTGGTTTCTTTCCCTACGTGGAATAGAACCAAAATAGGGATAAATGCTAAATAATAGGGAGGTATTAGTTTGTTGAGAAACTCTAGAAGAAATCTATTCTGAGAAGAATAGTTTCTCATATTTGTATAAATTAGAGAAAGGATGAAGGTGTGAAGGGCGTGAGTGTGTGTGTGAGAATCTGGATTATATATTGAAATTGCAGAGGGGCAGCTAATGCCTATTCGCCCATGCAATTCTCTGTTGATTGAAATGTTCAAGCATCCATTTCTGTTTTGAATAAGAGTCGATTTCTATGTACTAACGTAATGCAGGTAAAGGGCGCAGGGTCAAATTTATGACTGTTCCTGTGAGATTTTATATCGTGGTATTATTATGAGTTCGTGGGCTCAAAAAGCCACGGTTTTGTAGTCACGTGGAGCTGGAGCATACACTGGTTAGTTTTTGCGTTAAGTTGAATCACACGCAAAGCAAAACTGTGCGTGAATTCGATCCATATGTTATCCATAAAGAACAGAAGCCGTGGGTTATCTGAAGATTGTGTTAGTAAGGTTGTATCAATGTTGAATGGCGTTAAACCCAACGTGAAGCAGTGGCCAAATTTTCAGAAGCTGCGTGCTTGAAGGTAAATCTTGTGCAAAGTCTGTGACCGATATTGTTTACATTATACGCTGAGTAGAAAAGTCGATTTGAATATTGAACACCGATCTATTGTGTGATGGTTAATACGATTAATTCTGTGGAAATCGAGTGAAGTTTGTCATCGATGTTTGTTGTGTTGGCAATGGAAAACCCGATATATATATGTATAGCCATTGAATTATTTGCTGGATCGGTCGACATGAACATTTAGGTGTTGGCGGTGATGATCAGTTATATGTAATGCTAAAACTATGAGTGATGCCATCGATACCTCATGATGCAACTATTGCCATCAACATTTCAATCATGACTATGTTTCTATTGTGTGCTGCATAATTTTTTAATTGAATTTGAATTGATTCACATGTTGTTTGGATACATTGTGGGCATGGTTGTATTGAGTTATATGAATGGGAGTTCAAAGTGTTTGGTGGGCGTTTTTTCTTGAACAGATTTGAGCTTTAATTATTTAAGCTGTTAATTCATCTTGATTAAGGCATATATGTTAGTTGTATACATCCAATCAGTCAAGACAGTGATTCTGGGATTATGAAAAGAGGAAAATTTTGTTAAGAGTAGGAAAGTTCTAATTTTCCTACATCATTTTTGGTATCAGAGCTTTTTAAGTTGTTTTGAAGTATTGCAGAAATGCCGCCCAGAAGAGGAGCTGGGATAGGTCGAGGGAGACCTGCAGCAAATGCAATTTTGCTAGATGAGATACGGCAATTACGCACAAGAATGGCTACCATGGAAACTACTCAACGGAGAGCAGCGGATGGTGCAGTTGACAGTGCCGATGAAGAAGAGACCACTGACGAAGAAGTGGAGGAAGAGAATGAAGTAGCTAAGGTCATGAAGATGCTAGTTAAAGCCAGCAGTCGACCAAGAATAGAAGTACCTTATTATGACGGAAGTCTTAGTGTAGAGTTGCTAATGGACTGGATCAGTTCATTAGATAAGTACTTCGACTATGAAGAGGTCGATGACAAGAAGA
This sequence comes from Pinus albicaulis, assembly GCA_034641835.2. NCBI lineage: Eukaryota > Viridiplantae > Streptophyta > Pinopsida > Pinales > Pinaceae > Pinus > Pinus albicaulis. The sequence continues at coordinate 40,049 of JAXQQM020077796.1, read as the reverse complement.
AAGTAAAGTTTGCAGCCACGAGATTGAAAGGCCATGCATCCTTATGGTGGGATGAATTGCAGCTATCAAGCGAGCGAAAAGGGAAGCCCAAAATCAAGCAATGGGACAGAATGGTAAGTAAGCTGAAGGGTAAGTTTTTGCCGAAGGATTACCAATTAAATTTGTTTAGACAATTGCAGAATTTAAAACAGAAAGGGATGACAATCAAGGAATATACTGAAGAATTTTATAAGCTGAGTATTAGATCTGGCCATGTTGAAGACGATCTAGAAAAGGTAGCTAGATACATAAATGGTTTGAGGTATGAAATACAGGATGAAATCAGCCTGTTGAATTTGAAGTCGGTTGAAGATGCTTATTAAGCAGCCTTGAGGGTGGAGGAAAAACTGGTGCGCAAACAAAACCAGAGGAACAGAGGTAAGAATCCGGCAAAAGAAGGAGGGACATTTGAATCCAAAATTCAACACTCTCAGAATGAGGCAGGAAGTACGAGCAATAGAGCACCACAAAGAGGAGATTATGGCCGCGGAAGGTTCATGCCCAAGGGTAGAGGGCGAGGAAGAGATGTACGGTGCTATATATGTGGTGAATGGGGACATATACAATGGGATTGTCCTCATCAGAGATCAGCAAACCAGTGCAACGTGAATGTTTCAGAAGCCAAGGAGGAGATCCCGCAACCTGAAGCTAAAGAGGAACCACCAGAAGCTGGAGAATCCTTGTTACTGAAGAGGGTATTACTGGAAGGAGCTAAGGAAGCCAAAGAACCAGTTCAAAGAAAGAATTTATTCAGAACTGTATGTAAGTCAAGGGGTAAGTGTTGCAAATTGGTAATTGATAGCGGTAGTACTGACAATCTTGTTTCTACAGAGATGGTGGACAAGTTGAAGTTGGAAAGAACAGTACACCCCACTCCTTATAAAGTATCGTGGCTTCAGAAAGGTCATCAAATTTTTGTAACTGAACAATGTCCAGTTGAATTTCAGATTGGTACTTATAAGGATGTCATTTTATGTGATATAATGCCAATGGATGTATGTCACATATTACTAGGGAGGCCTTGGCAGTTTGATCGAAATGCCATACATGATGGCAGAAGAAATACTTATACTTTGGAGAAAGATGGGAATAAGCATACACTACTGCTGTTGAAAGCTGAAGATAATAAAGAAGCACTTGGAAATAGTGTTACATTTATGAATGAGAAGATCATGTTGCAGGAAGATGAGAAGGGTAAGGAGATGCATCTTGCTAGTGCTGGAAAACCCAAGGTAATTTTAACTTCGGCAAATTTAGAAGATTTACCTGAAGAAACACATAATTTATTGAATGATTGTGCTGATATTGTTGTGGATGAGTTACTGCCCATTAGGAGTATTAGTGAACATAATGATCTAATATCGGGAGCCAGTTTGTCGAATAAAGTAGCCTATAGGGTAATGCAGGAAAATGCCGAAGCTGGAACACAAGTGAAAGAGTTGATGGATAAATGGCTAATCAGTGGAAGCCTCAATCCATGTGCTGTGCCAACAGTACTCATTCCGAAGAAAGAAGTTGAATGGCGCATTAGTACAAATTCTCAAGCCTTATATAAAATCAATATCAGGTTGATGAATGAAGGTTTGGAGGAATATGCAGTCTCTAAAGAAGAGTTGAAATTAGATCCGAAGAAAATCCAAGTAGGTGTGAATTGGCTAACTCCTAGAAGCATATTTGAGGGAGATGTCAAAAGCAGATGGCAGGAATGCAGTAGCAAAGACAAACAGCGAGCAGATATGAAGAGGCAGAAAAAGGAATTCCAAACAGGTGATTTAGTCATGTATTGCAGAATGGCACCTATACTAAAAGCCAGAATAAGAACCACAAAGAGACGCCATAACAGACAAAAGCCAAAAGCAGGAAAAGGAAAAAGAAAGTGCTAAAGAGAACCAGGAGTCAGACTCATTATCAGTATTGGATCAAGTGGAAAGAGTAACCAGTAGAAGACGCCAGTAGAGCTACAGAGATTGGGGATCAACTCCAAATTACTACAAGATCAGTTTTCTTCCCCGGGAGTCTGATGCAGGAGCATCAAGCACCTAGCCAGCAATGTGACATCTTGGTCACATGTTGTGGCTAGTTAGAAATAAAGTATACTTAGAAATAATTCAAATAATATATTTTATTAAATTTGTTATTTATTTTAGGAGAATTGTTAGTTTGTTTTATATTTAATTAAATATGGCATAATAATAGATTTGGTTTCTTTCCCTACGTGGAATAGAACCAAAATAGGGATAAATGCTGAATAATAGGGAGGTATTAGTTTGTTGAGAAACTCTAGAAGAAATCTATTCTGAGAAGAATAGTTTCTCATATTTGTATAAATTAGAGAAAGGCTGAAGGTGTGAAGGGCGTGAGTGTGTGTGTGAGAATCTGGATTATATATTGAAATTGCAGAGGGGAAGCTAATGCCTATTCGCCCATGCAATTCTCTGTTGATTGAAATGTTCAAGCATCCATTTCTGTTTTGAATAAGAGTCGATTTCTATGTACTAATGTAATGCAGGTAAAGGGCGCAAGGTCAAATTTATGACTGTTCGTGTGAGATTTCATATCGTGGTATTATTATGAGTTCGTGGGCGCAAAAAGACACGATTTTGTAGTCACGTGGAGCTGGAGCATACACTGGTTAGTTTCTGCGTTAAGTTGAATCACACGCAAAGCAGAACTGTGCGTGAATTCAATCCATATGTTATCCATAAAGAATCGAATCCGTGGGTTATCTGAAGATTGTGTTAGTAAGGTTGTATCAATGTTGAATGGCGTTAAACCCAGCGTGAAGCAGTGGCCAATTTGTCAGAAGCTGCGTGCTTGAAGGTAAATCTTGTGCAAAGTCTGTGACCAATGTTGTTTACATTATACGCTGAGTAGAAAAGTCGATTTGAATATCGAACACCGATCTATTGTGTGATGGTTAATACAATTAATTCTGTGGAAATCGAGTGAAGTTTGTCATCGATGTTTGCTGTGTTGGCAATGGAAAACCCGATATATATATGTATAGCCATTGAATTATTTGTTGGATCGGTCGATATGAACATTTGGGTGTTGGCGGTGATGATCATTTATATGTAATGCTGAAACTATGAGTGATGCCATCGATACCTCATGATGCAACTATTGCCATCAACATTTCAATCATGACTGTGTTTCTACTATGCGCTGCATAATTTTTTAATCGAATTTGAATTGATTCACATGCTGTTTGGATACATTGTGGGCATGGCTGTATTGAGTTATATGAATGGGAGTTCAAAGTGTTTGGTGGGCGTTTGTTCTTGAACAAATTTGAGCTTTAATTATTTAAGCTGTTAATACATCTTGATTGAGGCATATATGTTAGTTGTATACATCCAATCAGTCAAGACAGTGATTTTGGGATTATGAAAAGAGGAAAATTTTGTTAAGAGTAGGAAAGTTCTAATTTTCCTACATCAAAAGCAATAAAAATACAAAGTGTAAAATTTGAACACTCATAATGGATGCTTTAGAAAATGGAGAAGAAGAGTAGTAATTTTCCACACTTTCATGGTCAAGACATAAGCCATCAATGTCACACAATTAAAAGATGGAATTTTTCACTTTCCATGCATCATAGAAGAGGACGAGCTAAAAAAAACATCATTTTTTCAAACCTCAAATGCCCAATTTCGAAAGGGGTTTGCAAGGAACAATCAAGAGAGGGACTAGAGTGGCTAACCCAACAACTTGCGCTATGTTTCATCCATCGAATGATCAATTTCTTGCAAATTACTCTTTCAATGGAAAAAAAGGTAGAGAAGTGCAAGTTGCTACTAGACAAGGATAGTGGTCACACGCCTTCCAACAAATTAACAATCTCTAGAAAATTAGAAAAATAAGATCCTCATTCACAACATCGTGGAGGTTTAGAAAATCATATCGAATGGTCGAATACCACTCTCTCTTGTCAATCCATGACCAAGGTGCAATTCCATTTAGCACTCAATTCCTTATGTCACAAGATGGCAGCTCGACGATTTGTGAAAAGGGAAGAAGTTAGGAAACAACAAAAAACAATTAAAAATTGAGGCATGTAACAATGCCAAACCATCTAAAATGATGGAGGGTGTGAACTCTCGTTGATAATCCACACCAATTGTGACTACCCAAGCCCACACTATAAAGAAGGAAGTTCTCTGACAATAATCAACAATATCATAAACCATGAAGTCTAACAACAACATTGTCCTCGAGGCCATTGATGTTGACACCTCCTCCTTCATAACCCATTTTAGATAGCATCTTCATACCAATGCCTTTGTTATGTTGCTCAAATGCTACAAAAGAGGTGTTATGAACATAAACATAAGGAATTGTACTTGAAATGCTTATTACCTCCTTGAACTTGTCATTCATCTTTTCAACTTTTGATGATGATGACGACATTGTAGATGACTTTAGCCACCCACTTTTACCAATTGACATATGATGAGAACCTTGGAGATGCTTACAAAATGCACATGCATCATTTTCCTCATATGGTCCATAACCACTATTTGAACCATGCCCACACATTGGCTTTACTTTTGATGTTTCTTTTGCTGTCACTAGAGTGGAACTTTCAGCAACTTGTTCCTCAAGCACATGTTGCAATTGAAGGCAGATATGCCTCTTCTCCTCTTCGACCATTTATAGCATTCTTCTCAATTCAATGTTCTCCCTCTCCTTTTCATCCATCATCATCCTATCATAATGATATAGAGTACCTGCAACTGAAAACCATTCACGACAATATGACATCAGTCTAAAAATCCCATAATCTAACATGTTTCGTGAAATCACTTGTTAGGGCTGGAATTGGTGACTAACTTAGGGATTGCGCAGTTCCAGAGGTCAAGGTTTTGGATTGAAGCTCGAGATTGCGTAATGTGCAGTTCAGGATGGCCAGGGTCAAAGGATAAGAGCTCACGATCGGGGCTTGAGGCTTGAGTTTTCCCAATGCGAAGTTCTCGAATGATAGACTCAAGGAACTGTGCAATTGAGGGATTCAGGAGGTCAAGCTTGAGGCTTGAGCCTTGAGGTTGCCCAATGCATAGTTTTGAGAGGCCTAGCTAGGTGATTGTGCAGTTGAGGAGCTCAAGAGCTGAAGGTTGATGCCTGAGGCCTGGAGTTGCCAAATGTGAAATTCTGGAAGGAGAACAAGCTGGGAGATTGCATAGTTGAGGGTTTCAAGGGCTCAGGTTTGAGGCTTAAAGTTTCCCAATGCACAATTATGGAGGGAGAAAAATCTAATGGATTGTGCAATTGCGCAACTCAAGGTGTCAGGCTGGAAGCGTGAGGCTTGGCACTGTGCAATGCACAATTAAGGCTGACTGAGGGGCATAAATTACGTAGTTCTGGAGCTCAAGGGTCAAATTTGAACATTGTGACTACACAATGCACAATTTCAAGAGGTAAGGTCGGGGCTTGAGGGCTGAGACTGTGCAATGCGCAGTTCAGGAAGGTTGAGTGAGGTCAAGTTGATCACGAGTGAAATTTTCTAGACGAGGCTAAGTGTGGAATCAGTGAGACCAAAGTGAACAAGGGAAAAACTTGGGCGTGATCTAGATTGCGACTTTTGTTTGTGATGGTAGTTTATAAGTTGAGGATCTAATCAACTAACCAAAATAGGTATTTTGATAAAAATAAAATGTTCTAGACCATATTAGGGTTCCTTTTTTATGAAATTAAAAGCAAAGGTGATGCTATACTCTAATGGGATGTTACGCAAAATGATAAAATAAAGAGATAGTAAGAAAAGATCAAGACTTGGAAGAAAAAAATGAGTTAGTTCAAGGAGAACTTCTTACCAATTTATTATCAATAGAGTTTATATACACAAGAACAAAAATTGAGATATCCACTTAAGAGTATATACGAAAGAATTATTCAAGTTATCACCCAGTTAAGACTTAAATATATAATACAAAAGGGTAGTAACGTATGCTAATAGTTTTAAGTTATATATTGAAGAGGAGACAAGCTTATCCGATTTCTTTGAAGGTGGAGGAAAAGTTGTATACCCTACAACAACAAAACTTCGTAGGAAGAGGTTCTATGGGTACAGGGAATACCAAGTTATGCAAGAGGACATCCAAAAAATAGTAATGATGAAAAATTCACCAATATACATAATATTGTGGGAATTCAAAATGTTGGTAGACATAGAGAATATAAAATATGACAAGGAATTAAGTCTGTAGCTATTTTCTATAGATGCAAAGTAGAATGAAAAACACATCAAAATCTACAAAGAATCACAATCAAGGAAAAATAACTACCCTTCTTATTTCATGACAAGACTATCCTACAAGCTAACCAATTTCTATCATATCCATGAGGTCAACAACAATTTTTGGTTTAAAATATAGTTATGTTGAAACAAACTTAACTTTAGAACCAAGGATATTTTTCCACCTCTAACATTTATGGACAAAAAATATCAATTTTCTAAAGCACATGAGAACCAAATTATCACCTTTCCCATATTAACTCCCTCTATTGAACATTATAATTAATCTCCACAAATTAATTATCCTTACTAAACTAAACATTTCATTCAAAATAATCATCAATCCATAACATTACTACTTCACTCCTTTTTTTAACTCCACAAATATCATATCATGATCAAATTAAAAAATCAACCAAAATCCGCTAAAATAATATGACATAAAGAACTCAAACAATTTTTATATAATTAATAAGGATTTATATTAAAAAATACCTTCAAACAAATGCAAAACACACATTACATTTAATGGAATCTAATTCGCGCTGAAAGATAGATTCACGTTTCGTTTAAGTTGTCTTCCACGATTTCTGTCTTTCAAAAATATATATATTTTAATTTCTATCGTTTATTCCCCTCGCATGGTTTTTCCTTTTCCAAGGAAGGAGGAAGGGAGCTTCCATGCAGTAACAGGTCTCATATCAGGGGATGAGGAGCTTGTTTATTCTTACGAAGGAGGAAGGGCGTCCCATGCCGTAACAGGTCTCATATCAGGGCGCTGTGGAGCTTGTTTATTGTTGCCTCCTTATTTTAGTGATATCTATTTGTAACCTTGTGGGTGAGGTTCGAAATGTTTGTGTCAGTAATATATCGGGTCCCCACACCCCCGATGACTCAAACCACCAGGCACTCTGCCACCCATCCACACACCCACCCATCTTCCAGCTGGGGTTTCATCCACAAGCAAGTTTCTTGTTCCAGCGAGCAGTAAAATAATCTCCAGTACCGGGGCTTTGCAGGCGTGCATTTAGAACAAATGTATGAAAACTTCTTTAACGCGGACTCCACTATTGGGATGGTGATTGTTGTTGCATAACCAGCCGCAAGTGTTCGTTGTTCCTTTCCCCAACCACCAGGCACCCCGCCCCCCCTCTCCCTCCAAAACAAAACCGCGAAACTGATTCGCTGATACATCTTGTGATGTCAGAGAGCACTACAGAGTTGAAAATATAGGGTATTAGGGTAGGTGAATTGGCACTCAACAGGGCCGATAATGGAGCAGACACATGGCTACATGCTAAAATCCCTCCTGGAATTGTTTATATATTTTTTAGAAATCTTCCAAGTTTATATTGAATTTTCAGTGGTGTCTTTTGTCAAACAGTTTGGTTACACACTGCTGTAGGTACATTTTCACAACTTCAACTGAAGTAAATATGCACATTAACCGATATGCATTCATCTGAAGTATTCAAAAAGTTCAAGTTGACATTTTATCACACTTTTGGTTGAATTCAAGAAATTGGATTCTGTATTGGCAACATCTAAATGGGCAGACAATTATATTCCTATCCTATTTAAGGAGGCAAAATAATATTTTAGTTTGTAACAGATTCTTACTAATGAAGAAGAAATGAAGAAAAAAGTTCAAATGGCTGTGCTATCATCTGCGATGCATGTCTGAGAAGCTACAGCTGATGGATCCCATACAAGGCAGTCTGGCCGTAATTGTTATGGTTATTTAGAAGAACTGGGGTGTTCCTTTTCAAGGAGAAGCTACAGCTGATGGATACCATACAAGGCAGTCTGGCGGTAGTTGTTATGGTGGTTTAGAAGAACTGGAGGAAGACTGCACTCGAAGTTCGCATTCACACAATCTACATCATGTGCCTGGACCAGCAGGAACTGTGGGTTCAGTTCTTGGTTGCCCACCAAATGGCTCGAAACAACAAATCCAGGTATGCCTTTGCTTTCCTTGAGGATATCTTTTATATTTATAAATATATGTTCGAGACTTACATTGTCAGTGCATTTATAGAGGTAATGGTGGCATTTATAAAGGTAATGGGATTAATGAACCATGGATTGCAAAGGAAAATAAGGCTCAGAATCATCACACTGAGTGTTTAATGGGAACTGGATGCTGTAAGAAGAAAATGTCTCTACTTAATATGTCAAATACGGTTGGTCCTGGAACTCTTGGAATTGCACTTTTTATATGTGTTCTTTCTTTTTTCTATTAAACTTTTCATACGTATCAAGGTGAATGAACCATCTTAGCCAGCATTAAGTGTTAATAAGTGCTATAATCATTGGATTTTCCAGTTCTACGTAGCCTAGGAGAGCCTTATCAAAACAAAGTTGCACAATTTGTTTCACTATTTTTTCTGTTGGTGTGCTAAAAGGTGAGTCGACCCAACTCTTTCAATCAAGATGGCTAAACGAAGGCTCAAGCTTCTTATCCAAAGCAAAAATAACCAAATCCTCGATAAGGAAAGGGGAAATAGGTCCAAGTCCCACGTTTGGATGAAAATGCTTTACAGAACATAACCCTGCCGAAGAGTCTTAATGAAAGGTTCAGGAGAATCCCTTTCAGTAGTAGCAGTAGTGCTAAATAGCAACAATATTTGCAAGCAAGCACATCCTACTATAAGAGAAAATGAGATGAGTATTTGAAAGTAGATTCAATAGTGAATTAGCTTGCACCTTTTATATATATATATATATATATATATATATATATATGTTCAGGGCTACTTTATCATCGAGTCAATGTTCTTGAGATGGTTAGGGTTCAAATTCTCATCGTTAAATACTTTTGATAACCAGGATGTTGAAATTGCTGGATTTGGGAATCCTAATTCCAAAATTTCTATACCTAGAGGTGTATTTTGGTGGCTTGGACTGCCATAGAAAATTTATTTTGTGCTCATCTTCTTCATCGTCATAGTCGTCAAACATACGTTGAATAGCTTTGTGAGAGGAAGAATGCTGACTTGAATTTGTTACACTGTCAAATATTGACTTCTTATCCTCAAAAAAGAGCATTGGTTTCATACTATATCCCCCATGATATTGTTGGCTGGAAATATCTACACGAGACCTATCATCCTTTGACCTCGAAACTCCCCGAACTACTATTGGAAATGACATTTTCTCAATTTCTCTCCCTGAACTTTAAATGTCAAACAAATGATTATTCATTCTAGACCTGATATTTTTATAACAACTTTCCAATCCATTCACTTATATTCCCCTTCATTTTGATCATTAAAAGTGATGCATGAAGCTTATCTTCACCTTCAGCGATAATTTCTCTCGAGTTATCTGATTTTTTATTTACGTTTGTATTCCCAGATTCACGTTTTGTAAGATCGATAGCAGCTCATACAGCCATTGTTGCATAAACAGCTCACTCAAAATTTTCTTGAGCTGCACCGGTGACATCCATGCTCACATTTTCTTATTTTATACCCATGAATACCCCAACAATAAATTTTATGGCCATATCATGGCTATTCATCCTACCTTCCATTAGTTCACCAGCATGTAGATCATCTTCACATATGTCAGAATCATAATATTTTGTTGGATGTGGACTCAATCCTTTGATTTTGAGATTACTACGAGGAGGAAGTCAAAATTTCAAGTATAAATGCTAAATAGATATATCAATTGTTGCTGTCTGTCAAAATTTTCATCTTTTTGTAAGCAGATATGTTTTATTAGATTATGGAAAAAATATACAGGCAAACAATACAGACAAGAAAAGATTCAGAGCTAGCATGTCTAAAGGAAACAAAGCTAGTTTAGATGACTTGGGAATGAGTCCAGAAATTTTTTGCTCCCGAGAGGCCACTTGCAAGATGAAAATGGGACTGGGCCTACCCTTAGGGAAATCAAGCCGTACCAGTCCTTTAAGCAGCAGGGATTTATCTTGACTACTAGATTAAAGGATTTCTCCCCTATGGAAACCATGTCTAAAGGAAACCAAGCTAGTTTAGATGACTTGGGAATGAGTCCAGAAAGTTTTTTGCTCTCGAGAGGCCACTTTCAAGATGAAAATGGGACTGGGCCAACCCTTAGGGAAACCAAGCCGTACCAGTCCTTTAAGCAGCAGGGATTTATCTTGACTACTAGATTAAGGGATTTCTCCCATATGGAAACCAGAAACAACAATAGCATATGAAGGACGTAGACCTATAGAAAAGCAATACTAAATTAGAGGCCATGACTAGAGGAAATTGGTATATGGACATTAGTAATGTCCTTGGACACATGAATTGTGAAATGGTTGTCTGGGAAATCACTCATCTGAACTGATTACAGGGTTCCACCATTCTTGCAAATTAACTAGGAGCAGAGACTGACCAGTAGATGGTTTTTCCTTTCTAGAGTGTCTAACTAGTGGCAAATTTTTTGATGGTCTATATCTTTAGCTAGCAGAATATGTGTTACAAAGGTCTTAGAATTCCAGTATAATTTTACAGTGTGATAGAGAAATTGTACTAGCTTTCATTGTTGATCTTATTACAAACTCTTGTACTAGCTTTCATTGTTAATCATACAACAGAATCTGGACTCCCTTCACTGGGTGGAGTTACTGTGGAAGCAACTTCAGAGTGAGAAGAAATACCTCTGGAGTCCTTGGTGTGGATTGAGGGTGGGGTTTGTTGAGATTTTGGGTAGCATCGTATGTGCTCTAGCTCCGAAACTTTGTGGAGGGGCTAGAACACATGAGATCTCCAAGACCCAAAAATCATTTGGAGAAATTCCAACAGGTGTAAAAGTTATTCAAATAATTATTTTTTAATGGGGACCCTAAGTCTAACTTAGGGAAATTGAAAAATTAAAGTGAATTAATTTACACATGTGGTGAGAATGTTCTAAGTGACGTGGATCAAACATTCTTTAATCTTAGCCGTTGATTAGTGATTAGATCACGACCGTTGATTTCTCAACAAAAAAGTATTAAAGGAAGGCTTGGGGTCAGTTGGAGGATATACACAGAGTAGCAACACTTGAGCTAAGTCGAAATTTTGGGGCATGGTTTGCTGAGAATTTTCGAGTGAGCTTCCAGTGCTTGTGAGCTGTAGATCGGCAAGGGATATTCAGATCCAAGGCCGAGAATACATATATCAGAGAAGTAGATTCGTACCAGGCAGCGCAGAGGCTAGCAGGAGGGACACAACCAACCAAACTGACGCAAAGATAATGCAGAGGGTGACACAGAGGCAGCGCAGAGGCCTTTAGGGTCACGTAGGCATAACCTGTGCTATGAAGAGGCTGTGCTGGGTAGGTGAGGTTGACGCAGTAGCTGGAAGAGCTGCATTGGGGTTCCAGTGGGCTAGAAATGGCTCGAATTCAGTAATTCCTGAGGTTTGAATCAACCATATTTTTGTCTCCGAGCGATAAAGTACAACTTCCGTGAAATTCTCTGTCGGGAAAACCACTACTCGTGCCCTTGATGTATTCATATTTTTCTTAATAATAAAACCCTCAAAGAGCTGCTGCACCGATTTTCCTGCATTAGTTTTTTCTGCGGACATTTGTCCGAAAAATCATGTGTGTCCTTTGTCATATGTGCGCTATGTTTCAGTAAATGATATGTATACATGTAGGTTTCATGTTATGTTTACTTCATTTTTTTCTGAATATTTTTGAAAATAATTTGTATAATTAAAACACAAGTAGGAGAAGTAAATTAAGACACTGCAGTAGGGAGCTGCAGTACAAATGTGGCAGTTTCAGTGACAGTGACATGGGCAGCATTACAGAAAGCAACAGTGCAGTGGATGGAGGGTAGCAGTCCAAGCATAAAAAACGCGGAGACCAATGACAAAGATAAGGGGATGCTTTAATGGTGGAGTGTTGCTAGAGCACATTCCTTGCTAAGAGGGAGTGTTGAGATTTTGGGTAGCATCGGATGTTCTCTAGCTCCGACTTGACCAAAATCAGACCTGAAGATTTCTGTGTCCAAGTTGACTCAAGAAGTGCGTGTTAAAGGAGCCTGTGCATTAGCTGGGAAAGTTACATAAGCCTCATGATTGTTGAGCGTATTTCTGGAGTGTATTGTAAGATTAGAAGCCGAATCTGATAAATTGATTGACGCTTTGTTATTCTCCAATTTGGATCAGGCTTCACGAGTCTATGCAGAAGCGAGTGAACAATTTGTACGCAGAGAGAAGGGTCTCATATTATTTGTCTCCATAGAAATCTCCAGGAGGAATTATTGAATGTTCTAAAAGGCCGAATCATTGTGTATTCCAGCAAGGGTTTCAAGGTCGAATTATGGTCAATATAAAAAAGAAAAGAAAAGAAAAAGTTTGAAATTTCCCTTTGCTGTACAAAATATCATTTTGTGACTCTTATTCCTACACTGGATAGAGACTAGAAGAATTAATATGGCCTTTGTCACAAATAGAAGATGTTGTGTTGAACATTCATAATTTTGGGTATGCTTAGAGGACCGTAAAATATCTTCACTAGTTGTATGTTTTATTTCTTCACAGGAGGTCGAAGCTATTTCAGAGCCATATACTGTCCTCTGAATATCGCAGGTGCTGTTGGAGAATTCTATTTCTTCTAGATAAGTCATGCCAGACTCCCTCGAGTTGCCTTGTTGGCTATGCTCGCATTTTTCACCTATTTAAAGGCCATCAGTGAGTTCATTCCTAAGCATGGGGTTTAACATCTAGAACAAATTGTTGTTTATTTTTGGGCTCATATATATATATATATATATATATATATATATATATATATATATATATATATATAAGACAGGAAAGTATTTAATCAAGAAGTAAGCGATCAGTATATCTCATGCATGTACTTGTATGTCTACTGTTCTATGTCAACAATGGTATACAATATGAAGTCATAGCTTCAGATTAAGCCGATAGTGATGCAAAAATGACTGCAGGACAAATCTATATTATAGCCTTGTAATGATCTCAGTTGAAAGTAAGTCTTCAAACTATGACCTGGAAGACAATTATTGAAAGTAAACAAACCTAACTCTTAATGGTTGAACGTTCCTTCAAACTTGAACCAAGGATGAAATACCTCAGGAGTCTTGAAGTCATGCTTCAGGCCGGTGTCCTTTAAGCTCAAGAGCAGATAGGCTCCACCAAGGAAAGGAGATGGCTGTAGCTGTTAGGCCTAAGCTACAAATGACAGTCCTCTGAAAGATCAAAGGAAGTAGAAGTATATCCTCCTACCCATTGATTATTTTAAAATTGTTCCATGTAACTAGGACTGATAACCAGTCGCAGATATCTCTTTGGGGAAGATCTCTTCACAAATATTCAGGGGGAGCTGATGTTTTCTTTAGCTTTAAGCTGAAGTTTCTGATCCAGACATCTTGTAGGTACTCTGAGGTACAATATCAAAATTGATGAAGCACAAGTATAATGAACAGTAAAGCTATAATTCATCTCAAGGCTGAATTTTGGAAAAAAATGTTTAGGCTGTACATCGAAAACAATCAGCCATGTGAGGTAGCTCTTTAGTGAATCTTGTTGCAGAAGAATATAATGAGAATCTTGTACTTCTCACAGCTATGGCATGGATCAGATCAACAGGAATGGAATCTTACTTGAATAAAAGGTTAATATCAACTTTGGAGAAGGACTGAAGATCATGGCCTTGAGATATGTCTGTAATTCTATGATCAATTTTCCTCTATCGTATATGCCTTATTTTTTCAGTCTCAGAGGGAGTAAGATCAAAATCTTCTTCGTCAAGATATACAAGAAGCTGAGGACTGCTAAAGTGCTTCTATAATCTCAAAAGGAAGGCATAGACTATGATGATATACTTGCACCTGTGATCCGATATACTACCATCCGATCTATTATTTCCCTTACTGTTATGCAAGGATAAAGTCTACATCAGATGGATGTGAAGACTATTTTTATGCATGGTTCGATAAAGGAAGAGGTGTATGTGGAGAAACCTCTGGGGTTTGAAGTCCAGGATAGAGACACCCATGTATGCAGGTTGAAGAAAGCCCTCTATGGGTTGAAGCAATCCCCCAGGGCTTGGTACGAGAGGATAGATAGCTACTTGATGAAGCTAGGCTTCAATCAAAGTAATGTTGATCTGAACCTTTACTTCAAGGTTGATAAAGAAAAGCCTCTCATTCTGATTCTCTCTTCCTGATAGGTGTTGACCCTCTCATTCATTAGTGTAAGAGGGAGCTCGCTTCCGAGTTCAAGGTGAAGGACCTAGGACTGAGGCATTACTTCCTAGGCTTGGAGGTCTGGCAGAGACCTGGCAAGATTTTCCTCTCTCAAGGAAATATATTATGACGCTGCTGGGCCCGTACTAGAAAATCCTACTGAGTATCGTCAACTCGAAGGGGCCCTGATGTTCTTAGGGAACATCCGTCCAGACGTAAGTTGTGCGGTGAACACTTTGAGTCAACACATGGTTTATCCTCATAACATTCACTGGGTTGGTTGCAAGAAAATCTTGAGATATCTCTGGGGCACAATAAACCATGGGCTTAGATTCACTGTCGGGAGTTTGAGACTCTGTGTATATGCTGATGCCGATTGGGTAGGCAGTGTGGTGGATCGCAAGAGCACATCTAGATGCTGCTTCAAACTTAGGTCTGCTTCATGCAGGAAGAAAAAGTCGGTAGATTTGAGCACCACTGAGGCTGAGTACATAACAGCATGTATGGCCTGCTGTGAAGCCACCTAGTTGCGAAAACTCTTCAATGATTTGTTCGAGCATGTGCCAGATGCCACCGTTATCCTTTGTGATAACCAGAGGGGGATTCATTTGTCATAGAATCTCATGTTCCACGATCGATCCAAGCAGGTACCACTTTGTCCAGGACATGGTACAGCGAGGCACCGTAAGGCTCATTGGAACTGATGAGATGTTTGTGGATATTCTCACTAAGCCCTTGTGGAAGGTCAAGTTCCTAACCTTCTGTGAGAATATTGGAATCATGGAACAACCCTATTTGGAGGGTCATGTTGGACGATGAGCTCTGTGAGCTCAAGGGGGTATTTGGGGATAACTTCTTGATGCTATAAGAGACCACAGGGTTAGGCTTGCTGAACCTAGTTGGTGTGTTTCCACCCCACTATGATGATATTGGGTTGGTTTACCTCTCTCTGATCTGTGCCCTGTATGCATCCTACCCATGCAGTTTCAGACGCATAGGAAGTACCTCTAACTTGGCCAATGATGTGGGAAATGTGAATAGAGACCATAGAAAGACCGATGGATGCATCGGAGATTGTCGTATTCTCTATGTCTAGGATGGCACGGTCCAACCACTTGATTTGGGATCAAGTATAGTGAGTTTTCAGACCTCCAACTGACTTCGAGTTAGTATATGACTCTCTTGAGTCCTAGTGAGGTTTCAGACCTCCAACTGACTTCGGGTCAGGTAAACCAACTTCGGGTTGGTATGAGACTCTTTATGAGTCTTATAGAGGTTTCGGACCTCTGGGCTGAATCTATCAGCCGGGAATGATGTCTTGGTGACTGACCCACTTCTGTTCTGAAATAAAGAAGCCAACAAAGCAAGTTATGGCGGGATGACGCACGATGTATGGATGGCATTGGTGGATGGAGTTCTCCCTAGTTGAGAGGGAGTGTTAATTTTGGGAAAGTAGGTCCAAAATCCATGTTGTGATGCTCAGATGATGATTCCAATATTTTTATTGGATTCCTCTTTCGGAGAGGTGCAATATTGATCTAAATATCATCTTGATCGGATGAGCAGAACATGTATTTTGAATTTATTCCACATGTGCAAGATCGGCCTGATTTACCCCACATGCATAAGAGATGTGTCACACACCCCCACACATGCCAATATATTGGAGAGAATTGGAGTTCATTTTACACACACATTGTGGAGGCATTCTCTTCTCTCATGGATGGTGCTACGGTTAGGGCTTCTCGTGATGATTCAGTTAGGGCTTCTTGGTGCAGCGTCTTGATGGAGCATTTTTTATGAGCAGTCTTGGGGTTGTGTGACAGATTGAGTTGGCTGACCTTATGGATACTTCGTTGGTTGAAGCATCCTGCTGATCGTTGTAACACCACCATTCTTTATCTCTATTTTTGGCTTGTCTTCCATCGATCTATTAGTATGTTCTATCTGCATCTTACTTTCATGTGATTAAGCCCTAGAAGTTTAAAGTAAATTTGCATCTAGCATAGAAAATCTTCAGAAATTAACAATGTTTTAGTAAATGATCTGTATATGTGTAGGCTGCAAGTTGTGTTTACTTCGTTGTTTTCTGAATATTCTGATAATAACTTGTATAATTAAAACACAATTAGGAGAAGTAAATCAAGACACTACAGTAGGGTTTTGGTAATTTTGTATTCAGAAGTTTTCATAGGGTTTATATCTCTATATTTCCTCAATGTCTTGTGGGTGGAATTTGCATACCTCTGGAGCTCTAGACTAGACTTTTTTGCTGGCATATCAATTTTCGGTAGATTCTGGACTCCTTTCACCGGGTGGGTTTACTGTGGAAGCAGGGTGGAAGAAATGCCTTTGGAGACCCTGTTGTAGATTGAAGGTGGGGTTTATATCTCTGGTTAACCTTAGTGGTTGGTGGGTAGAGGTTCCATATCTCTGGAGCCCTCGACTAGCTTGTACTTGAGTATTCTCTGCTTGAATGGTGGAGATGGGATAAGCCTATAGAATCCCAGGATATCTGGCAACGGAGGTGTACTGTCCCAAGCTCAATCACCCATGTGCTTTTAAATAAATAAAATCTTCTGTATAATCATTGCTAAATCTAATCATGCTGAATTAATATAGGTAATAAGTTGCTCATGAATGACCATGCATAAATAACTGCGAATGCTGAAATTTTAGGTGCATATGAGGTAGTATGTCTGGTTATGCATGCCTACCAAACATGGTTATCTTAATATGATATTGGTATAAAATGGTGTATAGGTTCATAATTTTCCTATCTGTAGTTATCTTAATGCAATATGGCAAAGACAAGTCCCAACCTGAACTTGATATTGACCTGTTGGAGGGACACATTCTTAGTTATCAATGTATCACTTAGAATTCAACATATGATTGTTCTAGCATATATTCTGCTACTGTAAATCTCATACCAGAATAGCATGTACTTGAGTATTCTCTACTTTAATGGTGGAGATAGGATAAGCCTTTAGAATCCCTGGATATCTGGCAACTTCAATGGCTTGTGGGTGGCAGTTGCATACCTTTAGAGCTTTGGACTAGCCTTTTTTGCTGGCATATCAATTTGCAGTAGACTCTGGACTCCCTTCACCAGGTGGGGTTACTGTGGCAGCAACTTCAGGGTGGAAGAAATACCTTTGGAGACCGAGTTGTAGATTGAAGGTGGGGCTTATCTCTGGATTCCCTTAGTGGCTGGTGGGAAAATTTTGCATTTCTCTGAAGCCCTCGACTAACCTGTACTTGAGTATTCTCTGTTTGAATGGTGGAGATAGGATAAGCCTTTATAATCCCTAGATATCTCGCAACTTCAATGGCTTGTGGGTGGAAGCTGCATACCTTTGGAGCTCTGGACTGGCCTTTTTTGCTAGCATATCAATTTGTAGTAGACTCTAGATTCCCTTCACCGGGTGGGGTTACTGTGGTAGCAATTTCAAGGTGGAAGAAATACCTTTGGAGACCCTGCTGTAGATTGAAGGTGGGGTTTATATCTCTGGATTCCCTTAGTGGCTAGTGGGTAGAGGTTGCATATCTCTGGAGCCCTCAACTAGCCTGTACTTGAGTATTATTTGCGTGAATGGTGGAGATAGGATAAGCCTCTAGACTCCCTGGATATTTGGCAACTTCAATGGCTTGTGGGTGGAAGTTGCATACCTTTGGAGCTATGGAAAAGCCTTTTTTGCTTGCATATCAATTTGCAGTAGACTCTGGACTCCCTTCACCGGGTGGGGTTGCTATGGCAACAACTTCAGGGTGGAAGAAATACCTTTGGAGACCCTGCTATAGATTGAATGTGGGGTTTATATCTCTAGATTCCCTTAATGGTTGGTGGGTAGAGGTTGCATATCTCTAGAACCCTCGACTATCCTGTACTTGAGTATTCTTTGCTTGAATAGTGGAGATAGGATAAGCCTGTAGAATCCTTGGATATTTGGCAACTTTTTTCTTGAAGAATGTTCTCAATCCCTGGAATTAAGCTCAGTGGTGACAGATGCATGAGAAGCTGGGTTGCAGCAAGTCTACAGTTTAGAGGTGTATTGTCCCAAGCTCAATCGCCCATGTGCATTTAAATAAATAAAATCTTGTGTACAGTCCTTTCTAAATCTAATCATGCTGAATTAATATAGGTAATAAGTTGTTCATGAATGACCATGCATAAATAACCACGGATGCTGAGATTTTAGGTGCATGTGAGGTAGTATGCCTGGTTATGCATGCATGCAAAACATGGTTATCTTAATATGATATTGGTATAACATGGTGTATAGGTTCATAATATTCCTATTTGTAGTTATCTTAATGCAATATGGCGAAGACTAGTCCCAGCCTGAACTTGATATTGACGTGTTGGAGGGACACATTATTAGTTATCAATGTATCACTTATATTCCTATTTGTAGTTATCTTAATGCAATATGGCGAAGACTAGTCCAAACCTGAACTTGATATTGACGTGTTGGAGGGACACATTCTTAGTTATCAATGTATCACTTATATTCCTATTTGTAGTTATCTTAATGCAATATGGCGAAGACTAATCCAAACCTGAACTTGATATTGACCTGTTGGAGAGACACATTCTTAGTTATCAATGTATCACTTAGAATTCAACATATGATTCTTCTGGAACATATTCTGCTACTGTAAATATCATACCAAAATAGTCTGTACTTGAGTATTCTATGCTTGAATGGTGGAGATAGGATAAGCCTCTACAATCCTTGGATATCTGGAAAATTCAATGGCTCGTGGTTGGAAGTTGCATACCACTAGAGCTCTAGACTAGCCTTTTTTGTTGGCATATCAATTTGCAGTAGACTTTGGACTCCATTCACCAAGTGGGGTTACTGTGGCAACAACATCAAGATGGAATAAATACCTCTGGAGACCCCGCTGTAGATTGAAGGTGCGGCTTATATCTTTGGATTCCTTTAGTGGCTGGTGGGTAGAGGTTGCATATCTCTAGAGCCATCGACTAGCCTGTACTTGAGTATTCTCTGCTTGAATGGTGGAGATAGGACAAGCCTCTAGAATCCCTGGATATCTAGCAACTTCTATGGCTTGTGGGTGAAAGTTTCATACCTCTGGAGCTTTGGACTAGCCTTTTTTGCTGGAATATCAATTTGTAGTAGATTCTGGACTCCCTTCACCGGGTGGGGTTACTATGGCAACAACTTCAAGGTGGAAGAAATACCTTTGGATACCCTGCTGTAGATTGAAGGTGGGGTTTATATCTCTGGATTCCTTTAGTGGCTGGTAGGTATAGGTTGCATATCTCTGGAGCCCTAGACTAGCCTGTAATTGAGTATTCTCTGCTTCAATGGTGGAGATAGGATAAGCCTCTAGAATCTCTGGATATCTGGAAACTTCAATGGCTTGTCGGTGCAAGTTGCATACCTCTGGAGCTCTAGAGTCTAGACTATCCTTTTTTGTTGGCATATAAATTTGCAATAGACTCTGGACTCCCTTCACTAGGTGGGGTTACTGTGGCAACAACTTTAGGGTGGAAGAAATTCCTTTGGAGACCCTGCTGTAGATTGAAGGTGGGGTTTATATCTCTGGATTCCCTTAGTGGCTGGTGGGTAGAGGTTGCATATCTCTGGAGCCCTCGACTAGCCTGTACTTGATTATTCTGTGCTTGAATGGTGGAGATAGGATAAGCCTCTAGAATCCCTGTATATCTGGCAACTTGGTTCTTGAACAATATTCTCAATCCCTAAAATTAAGTTCAGTGGTGACATATGCACAAGAAGCTGGGTTGCAGCAAGTCTACAGTTTGGAGGTGTACTGTCCGAAGCTCAATCACCCATGTGCATTTAAATAAAGAAAATCTTGTGACAGTTCTTGCTAAATCTAATCATGTTGAATTAATATAGCTAATAAGTTTCTCATGAATGGCCATGCATAAATAACTGCAGATGCTGAAATTTTAGGTGCATATGAGGTAGTATGTCTGATTATGCATGCCTGCAAAACATGTTTATCTTAATATGATATTGGTATAACACGGTGTATAGGTTCATAATATTCTTATTTGTAGTTATCTTAATGCAATATGGTGAAGACTAGTACCAGCCTAAACTTGGTATTGACCTGTTGGAAGGACACATTCTTAGTTATCGATGTATCACTTAGAATTTAGCATATGATTGTTCTAGAATATATTCTGCTACTGTAAATATCATATCATAACATACCAAAAATTTGATTATGTGTATTCTGTATGATCTTCATTCTCCTGTTGGGTGAGGAACAGTGTCAGGATGTTGCTTTCAGATCGTCTTCCAGGAGACATATACTCCTGGACTTACATTACATCCAGTAGTGTAAATTTGTTGCAGCAAAATGAGAAATCCTCATGTTTTCTGGAAGACAAATTGAGTTGATATATTACTCCACCTATTATTCTTCTTTAATGACTCTAGTTATCACCATATATAGACTACATACAGATTCAAGACTTCGAAGAAAAAATATCCCTCTTATTAGGTGGATACAAAAACAAACCTCACATATCCATCCTCTCTTGAAAACTGAAATGGAAAGTGGTGAAGCATTAGTGGAATTGTCAAAGGAAACCATTGTGCAGTTGCAAAATAAGTTCAAGAAATTTGATAATGGATTCAAGGCATCGCTGAGCAGGCAGACTGCATTAGTGGATGTGGCTGTGAACATTGCCACAACTGCAATACAGGTAGGAGCTATTGGGGCTGTAATGGGTATTCTTACTTCAGATATATCATCCACTTTACTGACCCAAGCTAATGGAGTTAATCCTCAATCCATGGCTTCAATCAAGCACACACAGGTACAGATGAAAATGCCTTGTTTTTGTTATTGGGCATAAACTGCTTTACATTTTCCTTGCATATTGATGGAATGTTTTCCCTAGTTTTAATATCTATATTGTTAAATTAAAAGGTAAGTTTTACATCTTTATTTATAGCTTAAACTCAATTCTGTTGAGAAATTTTGCTGAGATAAGTCACTATAACTTCAACTAAAACATGCTTATGCAATGTTACTCCTTAAGATAGAAAAATGATTGATGAATTGTGTGGATTGATTCTTGTGGCTCAATATCTTCTCCCAAAAAGTTTGTTCCTGCATCTCAGATTTTATTGTTCTCTCTAAAGAAAGATCACTTGATTTATAACTTGACTGCAACTAAATGTAACATCTCAGGTTTGCATCATTGCTTCTTGATGTATCCATTTCACTAATGGTTAGCAAAATACCCAATTCATTGAAATAATTCAAAGGAAATACATTGAGTGAATGTGATACAAACATATAAGGGAGAATGTTGTCATTCTAAGAGAGCCAAAATGGAATACAAACCACATATCCACAACATTGTAAATTCCCTGATTGTCCCAATCGACACATCTTCTCTACACCTCAACTACAACAATCATGGTAGCAGTTTTGTAATATTTTAACTAGCAAAGGAGAGTTGATTATTTTGTTCCTCCTGCAAGTTTGAGCAATGCATTTATCTTTATGTTCTTTTTTGTGTCTCATGCATGAGATCCAAGCGAAGAGTGCACTAACATGTATGGAATGCCCTATTTGAAATTTGTAACACGACCACTTACCTAATAGTTGTGGCTTCTATGCTAACCCAAGAGTCAAAGTCCAGTTGTGAGAACGGGGTACTTTATTTTTATCCCATTTAGATTTTCACCTGTGATATATAATAGCAATCATTCAGTACATCTTCCATGTTGGTATTTTGCTCAATCCTAAATATTAATACTAAACAACTTTTAATGGGTAGAAAGCACCATGCACAAGAACAACCCTATTGGCTCAATCAATGGAGGGTTGTTAGTAAAACATCATTCTAGAAATTTTAATCATTCATGAGTTTATACCCACACTAGATGTCATAATGCTATCACTTTCATTTCTATCCCCTAACATCCTTAGTGTGCTAATAAAAAAATTGAAGATATTAGTCCACATACCTATGAATGAATATGATCAAGAATCTATCTTGATCTGTGCTCACTACTTAGGAAAGGAGTGTTAACATGCTTACAAAGTGCACAACCCTTGCACAGTCCTATCTCCTTGATCTTGAAGTCCAATGATCCCTGCACCATCTTCTTCAAGAAAGGTACTACTCCATAATGCATGGGATCAAATTTTATGTGCAATAACTCACACAAACTGTCACTTTCATACAATAAAGCACCATGCTTCAATAGATCTGCTAGATTATTTGATACAATTTGTAACAAAACCCTTTCACAGATAAGTATTATAACTGGATATACATATATATTGAATTCAGGGATAAACTCCAGTATAAAGTACAAAACCAAGATGTATAAGTATGCTCCTAGAAGGTGTTTTGATGCAGCTTCTTTAGTAAATTTATATTCATATAATTAAGCATAATATGCAGAAAGGAAAGTTATCAAACTAAGAGACAGATAGGAAGTAAGATTTTTTTTAGATGTGTTCCATATTTGTGAAATAATTTAAAACATGCTTTACATGAAATATCAGTGTGGCTGAAAGGTGAAATTAATGCCCCGGGGTTAATGGAAAAGGCTGCAAATTTCAAGTTTAGTCAATGTTCTGCTTGCTGTCCTAATGTCCAAAACATTTATTAAAGGAGTTTACTACTGTTGATAAGCTCAAAGAGTATGAAGTCTACATGCATCAAGAAATGACCGTATTTATATATGACCAAGCAAGGAGAAATAAAATGAAGAAAATGATCTCCACCATATGTAAACTTGTCAAAGTGAATCTAATCATGTTGGAACCATATGGAAATGAGGAAAATAATAATCAAACCATCAATATATGGAGCATTCACACAACTGTAGCATGCTTACACTACATACTATCTATACATCCTTGATATGCTAATAGAATCTCAACACTAATGTATCATCGTAACACTAAAGGCCATCATGGTAACTCTGGTGCTCAAAATCCATTAATCAATACAAAAGACACACACATAAACTTTGCACTTAATAATATTTTTCTAGATATCATAGAATCAACCATTGAGCAGTAGTCACCA
Organism: Pinus albicaulis; assembly: GCA_034641835.2. Lineage (NCBI taxonomy): Eukaryota > Viridiplantae > Streptophyta > Pinopsida > Pinales > Pinaceae > Pinus > Pinus albicaulis. Next base: position 16,526 of record JAXQQM020077796.1, on the reverse strand, counting down.
TATAGGTAATACCCTGGAAAATGGGTGTCCATAAGGTAAAATCTGATGACATTTGCAAGTTAAAGTGCATTTTCCATCAAAATATGTCTAATAAACATAACTGGAGTATGCTAACTGACCCTCATACGTCATTAGGGTGACACGGTTCATATGACCATGATGAAATGCCAATATGCTTAAGGATGGTAATAGCAGTCCTTGGAGAGTATATTTCAAACTAAAATATACTCTAAAATTACTTACTTCAGTTCACCCCAACTAAAAAGGAAGAATTGTCCAATCTATTATCTTGGATCACGCTCAACCCTGGATTCTTATAGCCTTCAATTTTACAGCATATTAGGTTTTATTCCTTCAATTTGTAGTAGTAATAAAACAACTCACATTGTTTACCCAAAATCTTATAGTGGAATTGTTTATACAATAATTTAAATAGAGGATATGACAACATGTTATAACAATGCAATTGCTACAGGATTTTCTCACAGTCCTTAGTGACAGTTCATGATGTAGCAACATGTAAAAAGGTAATAATACTTGTCAACTACCTATATGTGATAACAGATTGCCTGTATCCGTTTATTGGTCATATTAACACATTGATACTGCAATACTGGTGGGTGACTTCATAATTTGAAGCTGCAAGAATCACTTGTTGTTGTGAGTTCTCTCTTGTTGTTTATGTGAAAAGGTCCAAATTATAACTACAGTAATTGATTTAGTATGAGTCTACTACATAACTATATATAGTGTGATAGTAGATTACCTGTATCCATTTATTGGTCATATTAACACATTGATACTGCAATACTGGTGGGTGAATTCATAATTCAAAGTTGCAAGAATCACTTGTTGTTGTGAGTTCTATCTTGCTATTTATGTGAAAAAGTCCAAATTATAACTACAATAATTGATTCAGTATGAATCTACTGCATACTTATATATAGGAATATTAATAAACACACAGGCATTAGAAAGAACACATATTACTAGAACAAATGTAAGAGAATTTCAGAGCTTCAAATTTACCAGAACAGAGTTATATTAGGTCACAGTCAATGTTCAAAAGCTAGCAATGTACCTCTAGATAATTGTGATGAATTATTCCTAATAATAATTTATCTACATTTTGTTTGGTGAGATGTGGGGCATATATGGGTTTGTATTTAGAGCTTGATCGCCTGATTTTACTTGGTCTGATTTTTTTATGCATCTACTTATAGCTTGATATGTGTGAATATGTCACATGGACAGGAAAAATATGTTGAAGTATGATAGGGAGCAGGATTGCTTTTGAAATGTAATATGAGGACAATTTTTCATCTGATGATTGCTTTTTATCAACAATATATCAAATCAGAGTTTCTATCTTATATGGGGGGCACCAAATAGAGACCTCCATTCAATAGTAGGAACTATTGTCAGTGTTATAATTTAGCAAGTACAGGTTTGTAGTTGGCCGAAATTACTACAGGTACTGGTTCAATACTTTAATAGCAATGAATTTAATCATGCGGAAGGTGCTCTTGATGCACTATCAAAGGTAACTCAAGGTCTCACTCTTGGTTCTCTGTCTGTTGTAATATGGTTAATTTTTTTTTAACTCAACATGTTTTATGTATTTCAAAAGAATTCAAAGTTGTATGTTTAAAGTTATTTTTGCCTATGTTTCAAAGAGCTACATTTAAAACTAGATTTGTTCTTTTGGAATTTATTTGGAAATTATCATTTCTTATAATAGATGTAAATTCTAATCAAGCCATGAGAATGGAATAGTTATGGAATCTTCTTGTTTGATGAGTAATAATGTCCCAAATTTCGTTTGTTGAGCCTTGCAATTCCGAGAACCCTAAAGGATATAGGAAACACACCTTTACCCCTCCAAAAATAAAAGAAAAAACTCGTTAAGCTATATTCAACCTTTTGGTCACAACTTCCACTATAACCAATTCCAATTCCAATGCTTGTTAGATTTTGTAGTGCACACTTAGAAATGAACAGTTGATAATGGAGAGAGTGAAAATTTATTTTTTAATGATGTTGTAACAATGATGTAAAATCTTTCATGTACATCATGTCATTTATAGTACACTTCATAAGTGATGGTGGTTAATCCACCAACCTATAGCGTCATCATCTAATGTTTACATTGCTCACATGTTAAACACTAAACATTGAAAGTATTGCATGATGCCAATGCTAAAATACATTCATACAATAATTAACACTTTGTTGGAGCATGATGTGTGTTCCTCCAACATCTCTCTTCAAATATGAGCTACTCAATAAAGAGTTTTTTATCACCTCGTTCAACACAAACTTGTAGCTGATTACAATATCTTCTCCATCCGTAGTCTCTGGGACCTATTCTTGGTGGCCATTCTGCTAGTTCATCATCACTTGCATTTCAAAGTGAACTGCACAACATGGTATTTTGGCTGTAAACTTACTTACGCAACTATCATTGAACATCCCTTTAAATGTTCATCTAAGTCAAGAAATCACTTGTTTATTCACCCAAAAATTTATCTAAAAGATTGGATATGGGTTAACTCCCATCCATGAAGCCATCTGGGTAATTAGTTGTTATGCTTGTTGGTTCATTAGGAGAGCAACCTGGATACAGGTTGTATCATCCAAATTTGTTTGCATCAAAATTGTCAGTTTCTTAGTTTTTTTTTTTTGTCATATCTTAAAGGCTGGTGATTTCTATCTCTGCTTTTCCTGTTATGAGTGTAAAATTTGTTGTATGCTGTCCTTATTTACAAATATTGAGCTGGCGCCAGGTCAAACACCAAGATACTTGGCCAGATAAACATTTTTCAACACTTGTGATCACTGGGCAAGATTCGAGGTTCAATTGTTTACTTCTACTTAATTAGTCACATTAATTGGTTTTGGATACCATTGAAAATTAATATAATATTTTCTTTCTTTCAAAAATTTTTCAAGAAACATTGACACTACAACTTAAATTGAAAGGTTTCAAAATTTTCAAGAGCAGGGGTTAGTAGGGGTGGGGTTCATAGCAAAATGTATGGGCAATGTAGTGAAAAATGTTAGGTACTGGAGATGGCATGATGTTTGTGTTGAGAATTTGGAGGGGTTATAAATTCTCTTCTTGATAATTACTTGTGAGCTTGTTTGCTTATGTATATTTCTTAGTTAATCCTTCATCAATTTAATTACCAAAATGTGCAGGACACAAATGATTTAAGCAGAAGTAATACTTTTGTTATAGGAAGGTAAATCACAAGTTTACCTTCCTTTCATTACACCTCAGAATTCATCACAACCCTTGCGATATCTGCACGGTAACCTTGTAAATATTCGCACTGTATTCTTCTCAAACTAGCTTCATCAATCCATAGTCTATACCTTCAGTCTACACCTTCAGTAACTTCCATTTTAGGTGAATCCACATCCCTTTTAGCCGCTATACAACCTCAGATAAACCCGCAAAATATATCTTAGATCTGCTCTTTATATGCTATCTTATTCGTATTCAATTCGGTGTTGAATTTTCTCCTGCCTACGCTCTTCAATATTAGACTTATCTGCATTTGATTATCTTCTTTACAACCTTAGACTTGACCAACCATACAAATTTACATTTAGGTCGACTTTATAACTTTAATTTTATTTGACCTTTTATGAGATATTACTTCACATATATTCTAATATGTTGAAGGTTGTTTCCATCATATTTTTATTGTCTTCTTCTTTTCATAATTACTTAGTCATCATGAAGACTGACCTAGTTACATTTTACAACACTCCCTCTTAACTAGGGAGGTATTCATATAGTTACATGATTACTTTCAAACTAAAGAATCTCATAAGAAAAATCGGATTGGTAATTTCATCTATATAGCATCATTTGAACCAGCATTGTACTAATGCAAGGCCTTGAATAACAACCCCATCTCTTCAACGAGACAATGGGCTTCAATGCTGGCGAGACACATGACTTATAGACACCTTCGTCATTGTCTCTCCAAGGTACGTACTCCACCCGGGTGTTCCCAAAGTATGACCTTCATGGATTATTCTTCTCTTGGGTAGCTAGCCCTCAAAGAATATCGGTCCCCGACTACAATTATCTTGAATTCCCTATCACATTCTCAAAGAGTATCGAATGCCAGATGATTACCCAATCCTCCATTCTTTCTTCCCAAGACCAAAATGATGTGTCTATCTCTCCCTCCCAGGGAGGACCTTATTCCACAAGGGAATGTACTCATTCTTATACAAAGAATGTACCTAAGCTCATCCTTAGGAATTACCAAGTTTCTTCCAAGTAATAAACTTACCATCAGGCTCCCTCTTAATCAAGGGCCTCCAACAGCAATGGTGAGACACCCACCTACTCATGAAGAATTCTTGTTCTCGATTTCATGGATTTTGATATTGAGGAATCTCCAAATTTTAGCTTCATAGGGCATAGATCATCCATCACTTCCATCCTTAGTCATGTCAACTGTCAGAGTGATTCATCAGACTTCCTTTATTTGGTCCATTGTTATGTCATGTTGCTTTCCTTCAAATCATTTCCAAGGATCATACATCCTTTCTCATGATTAGCAGCCCTGCACAGATTCATCCAGATAAACATATTCATATTAACTTTTAGAACGAAAGTTACCTTGGTGATGATCTTTCACTATAACATCCTCTTGTAGGTATCGGCTTCCTTCATAAAGATTGACACATCTCCTAATGATATGCTTTTTTCCAAAGGTCTTCTTCTTTACCAGACTTTCGTCAGAGTCTACATTTCTTTCCTGGAGATCTCTTAGTCACATCTTGACATGGTTGAATTTCATGATCTCTTCCTCTCTGCACATTTTAGGGACTTATAACCTTTCTAGTTTCTTGTTCATATACAACCACCTCATATTTCATGAGGAAATATTATGTTGATTTCATCTATCCGAGTACTGAGAGATACTCCTCCATAGATCATACTTCTAAATACAGAATTTCATTACCTGCAACCATATGACATGAATTCATAGCATCCAATGTTATTATATAAATATATACATACCTCTTTACCCTTTTTCCCTTGAGGCATCCTATAGCAATTTTTAGGAATGAATATCTTCATTCCCTTGGCTTGTTTCATCAATATGTCATCACATCTCAGAAGTATGTTTCTATGATGACCCTTGCTCTTTGATGACTACTTTCTTAAAGTTTTTCAAATATTTTTTTCCTGGAGCTGATTCACCAGGAGTTCCTGCCATGCTTAGATCAGGATGCTACATTGCTTCCTATCATATATCAACATAAATCAATTCCTTATTCATAAGTTTGCATGATTTTCCTTGAACTTACTTTCTTCAGCTTCCTCCATTATTTTCGATGATATGGGCTTCCTTTATTTATCCTATTGGGATTGTCCCTTTAGGACCATCTTTCTTGTAATGTCCATAAGTCTTTCCATATTTGCTCAAAAAATGTTTGAGTCTTTTATCCCACAACAAATTTTCCCTAGATTTGTCTTTTTCCATCTAGCATAGAAACCACAAGTTGAATGAGGTAATTTTCTTGTCTATTTGTTACGCCATCCATCTTATCATCTTTTCCAGATCTCATTGTTGAGATCTTATGAATATATTCCTTCATTCTTTCAGCTTATCATATATTCTCTTGATGTCTCCAATTCTTCATAGACAGAGGTATGTAAGGAATTTGACTGATTACATAAGAATCCTTTGAGCCTTTCTATCCCCTTTTCATGTATTTAGATAAATCTTGACCTTCATATATTTTTCATGACTTTAATTTCTTCGAGGACTGTGACTATCCTCCTTATGCAAGGAATCTTGGTAACCTAACCAGCTTATAGATCTCCCTGCAAAACAAAGTCATGTTAACAAATTTGATTATAGAATAAAAGATACTTACTTGATAAGTGAAGAGTCTTCGGCTTGATTACTTTAATGGTGGTCAAGAAAAGATGTATTAGTGCTCTCATTTTGGATGATCTTCTTCAGGGACAAAGAAGTGGTTCGTGTTTCAATGAGAGGAGACTTGTCTTATAACCTTTGAAGATAATGACAGTACCTTTAGTTGTAATAGCACTGAGAGAATGGATTTTCACCCAGCTGTGGTCTTCATTATATCAACGAATTGTATCTTGATGTATCTCTTGTCTGAACTGTGTGTGTACTTAAAACAATAGAGATACCATTGAGACATAGAGACTTTTGTTCAAAGCTTCAGTTACTGCAATTTCACCAAATCTGAGATGATGTTTGAGTTGTATGTGAGTGATCCGAGAATTTATCACCGAGAATTCAATTTATGAATTGTGTTCTTAGGAATGTAATTGATCTCTGAAAATTTCATGGAATTTGATCTGTATTAACCCATCCGAACTATACCAAGAAAACTTCACTGTGTTATAGTGCTGAAACAGTGAGGATATTTCATTGTGGTGTCAAAAATTTGCCCAGGTTCTAAGCTCCAATTGGCACTGAGATCTATAGTAGAGAATGGCACCATACATTCTCTTTGAAGATATCTGAATTGTAGTCAAACTCAGTGATCAGAAAATTTGATGCTTGTTGCTTTAACACCCTTCAACTTGCTTAAATTCCATTCTTGAAAACTGATCCTTGAGTGTCTCTTTGATTAGATGCCCTTTTGTTTTAGCACCATAGCTCTGATACCATGTTGAGAATTTGGAGGGGTTATAAATTCTCTTCTTGATAATTACTTGTGAGCTTGTTTGCTTATGTAGTCTTCTTAGTTAATCCTTCATCAAGTCAATTAACAAAATGTGCAGGACACAAATGATTTAAGAAGAAGTAATACTTTTATGATAGGAAGGTAAATCACAGATTTACCTTCCTTTCATTGCACCTCAGAATTCATCACAACCCTTGCGATATCTGCATTGTAACCTTGTAAGTATTCGCACTGTATTCTTCTCAAACTAGCTTCATCAATCCACAATCTATACCTTCAGTCTACACTTTCAATTTACACCTTTATTTACTTCTATTTTAGGTTAATCTGCATCCCTTTTAGCTGTTGTACAACCTCAGATAAATCCGCAAACTATATCTTAGATCTGCTCTTTATATGCTATCTTATTCGTATTCAATTCGGTGTTGAATTTGCTCCTGCCTACGCTCTTCAATATTAGACTTATTCACATTCGATTATCTGCTTTACAACCTTTGACTTGACCGCAATACTTGGCCACTGCTTGACTGCAATGCTTGATCGCAATGCCTGTCCGTAATGATTTGTTCGCAATATCTATCTGCAATTCCTATTCACAAAATGAGCTCGTGTGTGTGTGTGTGTGTGTGTGTGTATATATATATATATATATATATATATATATATATATATATATATATATATATATATATATATATATATATATATATATGTATGTATATATATATATATATATATATGAGATTGAACAAATTTTAGGCTGACCATACAAAGTTACATTTAGGCCGACTTTATAACTTTAATTTTCTTTGACCTTTTATGAGATATTACTTCACATATATTCCAAGATGTTGAAGGTTGTTTCTGTCATATTTTTAGTGTCTTCTTCTTTTCTTAATTACTTAGTAATCATGAAGACTGACCTAGTTACATTTTACAAAAGTTTGTTCCTCCAACATCTCCCTTCAAATATGAGTTACTCAATAAAGAGTTTTTTATCACCTTGTTCAACACAAACTTGTAGTTGATTACAATATCCTCTCCATACATAGTCTCTGGGACCCATTCTTGGTGGCCACTCTGCTAGTTCATCATCACTTACATCTCAAAGTGAATTTCACAGCATGGTATTGTGGTTGTAAACTTAGTTGATGTTTTTTCCTCCAACATCTCCCTTCAAATATGAGCTACTCAATAAAGAGTTGTTTATCACCTAGTTCAACATAAACTTGTAGCTGATTACAATATCTTCTCTATCCACAGTCTCTGGGATCCATTCTTGGTGTCCAGTCTGTTGGATCATCATCACTTCCATTTCAAATTGAACTACACGACATGGTATTGTGGTTGTAAACTTACACAAATATCATTGAATATCCCCTTAAATGTTCATCCATGTCAAGAAATCACTTGTTTATTCACCCAAAACTTTATCTAAAATATTGGATATGGGTTAACTCCCATCCATGAAGCCATTTGGGTAACCAATTGTTATGCTTGTTGCTTCATTAGGAGAGCAACCTGGATACAGGTTGTATCATCCAAAATTATTTGCATCAAAATTGTCAGTTTCTTAGTTTTTTTTTTCATATCTTAAAGGCTGGTGATTTCTATATCTGCCTTTCATGTTATGAGTGTAGAAATTTTTTGTTCGTTATCCTTATTTACAACTATTTAATTGGCACAAGGTCCAATACCAAGATACTTGGCCAGATAAATATTTTCAGCACTTGTGATCACTGGGAAAACTTTGAGGTTCAATCATTTACTTCTACTTAATTAGTCACATTAATTGGTTTTGGATACCATTGAAAATTAATATAATATTTTCTTTCTTTCAACTCTTTTTCAAGAAACATTGACCCTATTAGGTGGTTTCAACCTCTAAGGGGGTGACATGTCCATGGTACATCCATCAAATGGCAGGTGGCGTGTGAAATGATGATGGAACAAAGTGGGGGCAAAGGGAATGCTTTAAGCCACATGCCATTTTACTAGGGTAGCTATGATGAAGGAAGCCCACACATTGGGTATATGGATGTAATATGCAATTTTATACAAACAATTTTAAGTCTAGTTTAGACATCCAAACAAAGACATTACTAGACTCTCTAGGACATATATGAAGTGTGATAGACTGCTGAAAGTTTGAGACTCTTTGAGAAAAAAAAAGGTTTCCTATTGGCTTTTTATGGTGGTTGTAAGGTGGCATCAGTGCCTCCCAAAGAAAATGGGTATATGGGGTCATAAAATACTCTTGAGAGGACAAAGTCAATGAGACAATGATGGTGGTAACACTCCAACTCGTAGGTTTACTCAAACCTTTTCCTTTTGTCCTATACTTCAGAAATTTATCAAATGGGAGATCACAAGTGAAGAAAATCTCCAGGATTATGGGTTTTGTACTGATCATGGACAATTTACTCTTGTATTCAACAAAATGTAAAGAGACATACATTCATGTAAAATAATCAATGGAAAATAACAATAAAGAGAAATTGTGTTAGTTGATTTACCATCCCATAATCACCATCAAAGCCAATGGAAAAACCCAAAGGCAATGATAAATAAATATAAGAAACTATACCATTCTTCTATAGTGTATTAAGAGTTATGATGTGAAATGATAATCAATTCCCTAGATAGGTTCATCAATCTTTAATGATCTCAGACAAGTATGTTGGAAAACAATGAAAAACTATAAACATGAACCTCATCATAAATACAAGTGACAAGGTTATGGTAATGGAACAAATCTAGTTTTCAGAGACAAAGGAAGTTTGAGACCAAGTCATGACAAAAAAAAAATAAGGGATGCACTCAAGGATATTTTACTCAGGAAAGCATGAAAATGGTTATGCTAACCTACACGTCAACTTTATTGGTGGTTAGATGAGAAAGTGTCATGATAGGCATGGCATTTGCCAATTATATTCCATCTGTTTTATTTCTATTTTTGGTCCTTAAGATCTTTCCATTAATCTCATAACCTGGGAGGTTTCCCCATTTAGAGAATTCACATTGTTTGCTTTATTTGGAGATTTAATTGGTTGTAAACTAACTGTTGAAAGCATACATGCATGTGGTTGAAATTTCCTTGAATATTATGGTATGGAAGTAGCTACAGGATAGGCCTTGAAAGCAGCTACAAGAGGAGTGAACAACTAGGAAAATGGACTAAATAACTCCCCAAATCAGTAATGAGTTGACTTATTCTTATTAGTGAGGCTTAAAGGTAGGATTTTGCAACAAGATTCCATCTATTAGCAGATCATAATACACTTGGCAAGCATGAAGACCTTATCAAGCCAAACATGTTTTCTTTCCTCTTCCACAAGTAGCTAAGGTGAATTACTCTTCATGCTTTGGGCCTCTGTATAGACAAATATGAGGGGATGTAGAAGGGTTGAAAAATATTTTTTAAGTAGTTTTACAACAACATAACTCATCATTCTCTCACCTACCAATTCCAACGATCCACTCCACCAGTGCATGCTACTAGGATTATTGCAGCCTATCATGTGTTGCCACTATGATGTAATTCAATACCCTGAGTAACAAATTGATTTGGTTCAACTAGGCCTTGACTTTGGCTCTTCAATATTCTAGTTGAAGAGTTGTTAACCATATTTAAGTGTTTGGTTAGCTTTAATGCACTTACAATATATCGATAAGCGACATACTTTTTCCATAATAGAAAATATTGTACCTTCTAACCAAATGGCCAACTTCATATCTGACCATCACCATATCAATTATCTGAGTATAAAGTTGAGGGTGTAGATCTTTTACCATGCATATTTTATACAATACCCATAAGGGAATTTTAACAATTGCAAAATATGACATTTAACATGATAGGACTTTAGATTATGCATTGAATTTTTCAAATTAACATTGCCAACAAAATTTAAAATATAGGCAAATAGATTTAGACTCCTCAAAGGATTAAATCATACTCAACTCCTCCTTTTCCTTGTAGTGTGGCTCTTCCATTGGATTTTCTGCACTCCTCTAGACAATGTCTATCGTGTTCCCGCCTTCCCCTACTCTTCATACCCCTAGACCAAATATCCCTTCTCCTTGTTGTCTATTCTACCTTGAAAGAAAAATCCAACACATGCACCTAACCGACAGAGGCCCACTCCATTTGTTCCCACACCCCTCGTCGAGTGCTGAGAGGGCTTCATCCTCCCATATTCTTTTTCCATCCCTGCATCGTTATTCCTTGACAAGAAAAAGGTCTCTCGAGCCTGTGGGAGTATTCCAACTACCCCCTGCCTCCCAAATCTTATTATTATATATATATTTTTGAAGTGGTTAGGACACTTGCATGCATTTAGGTACTAGCTAGTTCTCTTCTATGTGGCCCAATGCAGTTACAAAGAAGCATGTCCCACTGATACATATGTGTGTGTGTGTGTGTGTGTGTGTGTGTGTTTCTTTCTTTCAACTTGTCCTTTGTGCACACTTGTCGGTCGCCATGGCTGCCACCAAATAAGTCAACATACCAAGAAATTTTCCCCTTCCTCTGCTCTGGAATCTGTGTCCCCAAACTCGGTCTGCTTTATTTAGTTATTTTTACAATGTTTTTGATAAACAAGTGATGTGACTGGGACTATTATAAATACAAGATTTATACCTGTTGCAATTTGGGAGATAATTTCAGTGAGATGAAGTAACTTAGTGACTCGGTGAATAAACAAGGAACCAAGGCAGATTTGAGGTAAGGTAGTTTGAGGTCCAAAACTAAATGAGAGGTATATCTAAAGAATTAAAAAAGGAACTTGTTAAGGAAAAAAAATATACGAACTTTTGGAGTGCGAGGCATATTCCAGGAGGATTAACGAGGTCTAAGATAAGTAAAAAAATATGAGTATAAGAGAGAAAGTGAAGACAAGCTAAGAAACTTGGTCAAGGTGGTGTAGACAAAATTCAGAAGGGACTACCACAAAATTATACATCTGAGCAGATATCTGAAATATATATTTGAGAAAAGTTCTGAAGGAGGGAAGATCTTAAACATATTTATGTGATATATTCTCTGTGGAAAGAGGGAGAGGTTCTTAGTAATAGGGTCTATGTTTTCTTGGGGAGAAAGGTTGTGGTCAAGCTTGTCAAGTCCGAGTTGACTATAATCCAATTAGAATTGTTGTGAAGTAAAGTTTGTCATCAAATCCAATTTGACCGTACTGCTCAAACTAGTTTTTGAAGATTTTTTTTGTAATAGATTATTTGGAGTGCCTTTAAAGAAATCCTTTGAAGCATTCCTGAATATACTTAAAGTTAGATATAAAACAAAAGTAAAGTAATCCTTGCAGACTGAAGGACATTCTTTAAAGCACACATGAATAGCCTAGGAGACACCTTCATCAAATGATAAAATGATAACATACTTTGAGCATCTTTTGAGTTGATAGTAGAGTGCATTCATGATGACATTAATTGAGAATTCTTCAAACCTTTGTTGAAATAACAATCACTCTTGAAGCATAGTTGAAGACCAACACTTGAAGACTTGTTTTGTTGAAGCAGTCATCCTTGGAGTATAGTTGAAGACCAACACTTAAAGACTTGTTTTGTTGGAGCAGTCATCCTTGGAGTATAGTTGAAGATCAACACTTAAAGACATGTTTTGTTGGCGCAACCATAAAAGTTTTGCTGAAGAAAACTTGAAGTTTTTGTAGAGGTAGATTTAAGAGCACTTTGTAAACCTATCTTGGATAAATTTTTTAGAAGTATTTGAAGTTTTTGATGGAGGCTTGAAGCAGTATTGAAGTCACCTTAAGGGATTGAAGCAAACTGAGAGGGTTGGATCCCTAGAGGATTGGAGTCGTCATACAAGGTTGGAGCCTTGTGAGAAGCTAGGTTGGAGCCTGGATTAATATGTGAGGATTGGAGTCCTCATACAATGTTGGACCCTTGTGAGAGACCAGGTTGGACCTTGGATTTGTAGTTGAATATTAGAGTTTATATTGTACTCCAACAAGATCTTATAATAAAATTTGCCCATTTTGGTGTGTTTGGAGCATTTATGTTTTATGGGAATTTGATGAAAAATATTTGTGTTGGGTTTATTGCATGTTTTTTTTATCACTGTTAATTTTTCCATTAGGAATATTACACCTTGAGAGGCTTGATCAACATATCAAGTCAGATTTGAAACAAAAGTAAAGTAATCCTTGCCTATCGAAGGACATTCTTTAAAGCACACATGAAGAGCCTATGAGACATATTCATCGAATGATAAAATGATTACATACTTTGAGCATCTTTTTAGTTGACAGTAGAGTGCATTCATGATGACATTAATTGAGCATTCTTCAAGCCTTTGTTGAAAAAACAACCACTCTTGAAGCATAGTTGAAGACCAACACTTGAAGAGTTGTTTTTTTAAAGCAATCACCCTTGGAGTATAATTGAAGACCAACACTTAAAGACTTGTTTTGTTGGAGTAGTCATCCTTGGAGCATATTTGAAGATCAACACTTGAAGACATGTTTTGTTGGTGCAACCATAAACTTTTTGCTGAAGCAGGCATGAAGTTTTTGTAGAGGTAGATTTGTGAGCACTTTGCATACCTATCTTGGATACATTTTTTTATAAGTATTTGAAGTTTTTGATGGAGGCTTGAAGTAGTATTGAAGTCACCTTAAGGGATTGAAGCAAACAGAGAGGGTTGGATCCCTAGAGGATTGGAGTCATCATATAAGGTTGGAGCTTGGATTTGTAGTTGAATATTAGAGTACTCATTCAGGGTTGAAGCCTTGAAGGAGTTAAATAATTTGTTGTACAAGTTGGAGCTTGGGTTTTTAGAGTCCTCAAATTCATTAATAAAATTATTTTTTTGTTGCACAAGTTGGAGCTTGGTTTTTTAGAGTCCTCAAATTCATTAATAAAATTATTTTTTTGTTGCACATCTTGTATTTTGGTTTAACTGGTGTTTTTAACAGTCATAATATAACAATTGTAAAGAAATATTGATTCAATCCCCCTCTAAATATTTCCAACACTAGCACACCTTACATTTTTTTCACCTTGCAATATTTTTATTGACATGCTAGAAGGAACTTTCACAATGAAATGTTATTGTTGGTAATCTGGTTGTTTATGATAGATGGAAATCTAACATGTGTTAGAGTTCCTTCACCTTGGAATGTTCTTACTAGCAATGTGCTTGTGTTTGTGTTAAAATGAAATATAGCATGCACTAGATTTCTTTTGGCATGCAATGTCGTTGTTGGTAGTATGCTCGTATTTGTGCTACACGTAAAGCTAACACTCGTTATATTTATTCCACCTTGCAATGTTGTTATTTGAAATATGCTTGCATTTGGGCTAGAAAATATGCTATATTTCTTTTGCTTTGCAATATTGTTGTTGTCTATTTGGTTGTTTATGATAGAAGGAAATCTAACACCGGAAATCTAGCAGGTGTTAGATTTCCTTCACCTTGGCAATGTTATTGGAAATGTGGCTGTGTTTGGGCTAGAAGTTGTGCTAGATTTCTTTTGCTCTACAATATTGTTGGTGTCAATTTGGTTGTTTATTATAGAATGAAATCTAGCATGTGTTAGATTTCCTTCACCTTGGCAATGTGCTTGTGTTTGTGTTACACTAAAAATTGTCACCTTGACATTCTGCTGACTGTATGAGCTCATTAAACACTCATACATGCCTCCTTTGCAAGTCTTACAACCATTGTTCCTCATTCCAAGCCTCAGAACTGGAAGAAAAACCCTAAAAATCTCTGAAACTCAGGGTACGCAGGTAAAATGAGACTTACCTGTGTTCTTAGCTAGGTTACGCAGGTAATGTGAAGAGAAACTGCGTTCTAGAACGCATTTTTCCAGTGTAATGCCTGCGGTACCCCTGTAAAGTCAAAAAGGCGCGAAATTAAACTAAAAAAGTTGAATTTTGGTCAATTATGGAAGGTTCTAGATGAGATTTTTTGGGGATGAGTACACTTTGATAAGGTGCATGTATCCCACACCTTAAGGAACTAATCCCCAGTGGATTCGCCAATTTGTTGGCCAGATAAATCGTTCTTGCGGACAAGACCGATCTCCCTAGTGTCAGAAGACAATCTAGCAACAAACGAACAACTAAGTTTGTCTTTCTCTAAGTATATTCGTTTTACAAATAAATGCTATGAAGGTGTCGATCCTACCTTAGATCCAAATGCTTATTTGTGGTCGTAGTGCTTCCATCGCATCAATAATCCTTCGTTGCAACAAGAGCTCTTTTGTCACAAGAAATTATCATCTTTCGTTGATCTACAATCACAAACAAGAAAATATCAATAGCACCTGTATAACAAATAATCATAAAACATACCTATCATAGTGATCAAGGAATCTATGAAATAAATGATCAAACAATAGTTCCTCTTTAAAAAAAAAAAAATGAAACATGTATTTGAGGATAGTTCCTATTACTGAGTCAACCTCGTTAAAAAATGAATCAGTCGGCGGCGAGGAGAGTTCCTTTTACTGTGTCAACCTCGTTAAAAAATGAATCAATGAGTTCGAGGAAAGTTCCTGTTACTGTGTTAACCTCGTTAAAAAATGAATCAGTTAGGTGAGGAAAGTTCCTTTTACTGTGTCAACCTCGTTAAAAAATGAATCAGTGGCTTCCGAGGATAGTTCCTTTTACTGTGTCAACCTCGTTAAAAAATGAATCAGTGAGTGAGGAAAGTTCCTTTTACTGTGTCAACCACGTTAAAAAATGAATCAGTGGCTTCCGAGGATAGTTCCTTTTACTGTGTCAACCTCGTTAAAAAATGAATCAGTGAGTGAGGAGAGTTCCTTTTACTTTGTCAACCTCATTAAAAAATGAATCAGTGAGTATGAGGATGGTTCCTGTAACTGAGTCAACCTCATTAAAAAATGAATCAGGTATGAGGACAATTCTTTTCCTGTGTTAACCTCTTTAAAAAATGAATCAGTTGGTCAAAGGATAGTTCCTGTTACTGAGTCAACCTTTTTAAAAAATGAATCAGGTATGAGGACAGTTCTTTTCTTATGTCAACCTCATTAAAAAATGAATCAGTAGGTTATGTAGGTAGATTAGAAATAAGTAGTTTCTAAGGATAGTTCCTTTTGCTGTGTCAACCTTGTTAAAAAATGAAACACGTTGCCATGAGCATAGTTCTTTTCCTGTGTCGAGCTCGTTAAAAAATGAAACAAAATCCTCCCCTAATTGAGTCGAGTCTTTGAATAGACCTCGTAAATGTTAAGTTGTATATTTAGGTTAGTTTTGCATAATTTTCTTATAGTTTTAGGTCGGGTCTTTCATATGATCTCGTAAATGAGCCTTCATTCCATCCAGCTATTAATTACTAGCAGTGTATCTAGTTGAATGAAATGAAGCTGGGGGGGCATGCACTTTAGCAGTTATGCTTAGGGGGCATCAAGCACAGTTTTCTTTCTGTTTCAAGCTTGTGTAAAAATGAAAACCACTCTGAAGCATAGTTTTTCTCTGTTTCAAGCTTCTGTAAAAATGAAACCTATCTCGAGTCAATTTCGGTTATTTTCGAGACTCGTTAAACTCATGAAAATCTCGAGATTATTTTGCTATCTTTCATTCTCGTAAAACAAATGAAAATGCCGAGTTATTTTCGTCTTTTCCTGCTCGTAAATTAAATTGAAAGTCGGCCACAGGAGTATATTTTTATCCCTTTTTCGAACTCGTTAAAACTTACGAAAAAGTGAAAACCATGAGTACATTTTTATCCCTTTTTCGAACTCTTTAAAACTTACGAAAAAGCGAAACTTTTGAGTTCTCTTTTAAGCCCTTTTCAGACTCTTTAAACATGAAAAGATTGC